>VXBP01002596.1:0-10336 GCA_013400115.1 Rhinopomastus cyanomelas
CAAGTTCCCTGAATTCCCTTTTAGTAGTCTTAACTGCCCTCTCACTAGCCTCATCGCCAGCAGCTTGTGCTACCAACAGCGGATAATAATCCGTAGCTGTAATGAGTTCAGGTATCCTCCTGGTGATATCCTGAACCCGGGCCCCTGGGAGGCAGCAGACCTCCCTGTGGGAAGGGTCTGGTCTACACACAGGACCTTCTGTTCCTTTCAGAAAGGAGTCGCCGACTATCACCTCTTCATTCCAGTCTTGAGATCTTTGTGCAGTTAGGAAAGTGGAAATGCTCTAAGCTCATACAGTTACTATTATGCAGCCTTTCTGATACTGTCCTTCTTGTGCTTCTGTTTGATTCCCTTCCTGGACCTCCTGACAGCTTACGTACACCATATTCTGTTTTTCCATAACTGCAGATAGTGTCTTCCCAGCTGGAGAAATGTTACTGCTTTCAAATCCCTTTTGGTTGAGTGGGACATGATGAGGTCACATGAAAATACTTTTCTAATGCTAAAATTAAGAGCTGAGATAAAAGTCAGTAGTCAACACAGACACAAGCAGCACTGTTAGAGTGTTGTCAATACTGCCTTTTTTTCTTTTTAGTTACTTAAGGTCTTCTGGGTTCATTTTGAGTATCTGTGAGATGTGCAGCTCGGTTTGATAGTGAAGTTAAGACTTGTTAGTGCTTCTGAGAAGCATGGATATTGGGGGAAAAGATCTGGAAAAAACTTGCTAGAGTACTCAATTCAGAAATCAGATGGAGCCTGAGCATTTCTGGATTTTGTGCAAATATCAGAGGAGAAATGCGCTTGGTCAGTGCCAGTGTTGTGTCCATGGAGTGTGGGCTGCACGGCTTCAGCGGGGCTCTGATATGTCTTACCTGATGCTTAATGAAGCAAAGTAAGGAAAACTTTAGTCCCCCAAAAGGTGAATAAAAAAGCAGTCTTTATTCTTCATTGCTAATATGAGCTGTGACATGTGTGTGACACAGACAGGGTGTTCTTTGTTTCTCCTTCTGGTCATCAGCTCTTCATCAAATGCCAGCTCTTACCCTCTTCATGCTCAAGCGATGCAGTCAGCACAAAAATAATACATAGTTAACACTTCTTAATCCACCATCGTTGCTAGCCTGTTACACACACTTTTATGTTAAATGTATTGACTGCTCTGGGTGTGCAATGTCTCATCTCAATATTTGAGCTCCCTACTGACTCCGTTCTGTTCTGGAGCGTATTAACAAATAGGTGTGCTTGTTCACTTCATGCTGTTGCTGTTAACTTCAGTGACTCTTCGGGGATTTCTGTTAAAAATCTAGTTTTAAAAAAAAAGAGGCAACTCAAGCAGACAGACCCTCTCATATATCTGTCAGCCTCTTGGCTTTCTTTTCTGTCCTCTGGGATTTTTTTAATGTATGTCTCATAACCCAGGCTATAGAGTGTTGAAGGAAGAGTCTTATGATAAGTATATAGTTCGCTAGGCATTGGGTTGTCTAACGGTTTAGTGTTATTGTAAAACAGATAACACAGATAACTCTGTTGTCGTGCTGATAGTCCCCTATTAGTTTGTAGGTAAGCATTTGTATCTTCCTTTTTGTGCTTTTATTTCTCCTGTACATGTGTATGAAGGTTGCATACAGATGAAACAGGAGACTGATTAACTGGCGGTGTAGAAAAGTCAGTGAAACCAGCTACTCTGGCTGTTTGACAACCATCTGCATGTTAAACTGCACAAAAAGGAGAAGTGCTTTTTAGTCTCTTCCAGTCACAGCAGCCTAATGAGTTGTCCCAGGCTATGTAAGTTATTAAATATAATTTGCGCTTGAATGTTTGAGAAGAGTTTATTGTAATCCTTTTAAAGATAATCTGTTGGTGCTTTGGTCCAGAACAATTTATATTTGCTTTGTACTGATGTATAAATTGAGGTTGTGACATTGTTTTATTTTTTTTAACCTATTTGGAGAACATTCTTTTCTGACATTTCATTATACAGGTTTGAGGGGAGAGGTTGTTAAAATTGTGCACAAGAGCAGCATTTAAGAAATCTCATTCATTCCTTTAATTAACGTTTAGTTGCCTGTGTTCGCTCCGTTTGTAATCAAGACAACATTTAAGAAAATACCGTGTTCTAATGCACCGTTTCATAGATGAAAGACAAAGAGAGTTTGCCAGGGCAAAGGGCAAGGTCATCAGTTTGTATTCACTGAATGTGACATATATTGTATAAAGAGGATTTGATCAAACTCTTTTAATGTACTTTATTCAAGAGGTTGAAAGGCATACTGCTGTAATTTTCTGCTCTGTATTGGCATAAAAAGGACAGATGGCTACTGGAGAACTCTTTGCAGGTTTCCCTTCAAATTATTCCCAGTGTGTGATAAAAGAGATTCTGTTTTCTGATGGGATGGTGTTGATGTCAATAAGACAAACACTCGTGAATCCATCTAGAGAATTTCCTGTAATCCAGATGTACTAACACAGAGCTAATTAATACCATCACTAATATACTGGAATTTTGACTGAATTTTGGTTTAGTGGGGTTTTTTTCCCCCCTTTAAATGAGTTATTATTGCCCTTAATTTTGAGACAGAGCATGTTCCAAGAATGGGGATAAACAAATCAAATATACAGCTGCCTCCATCCTATTTATCTTCACTGAGTCACAGAACCTCAGAAAGTTAGGGATTGGAAGGGACCCCGAACAATCATCTAGTGCAACACCCCTACTAGAGCAGGTCACACAGCAACCTGTCCAGGCAGGTTTTCAATATCTCCAGTCTCTCTGGGGAGCCTGTTCCAGGGCTGTGAAAAATTTTGTTCTTATGTTTATGTGGAACCTCCTATATTCCAACTGGCACCCATTGCCCCTTATGCTGTCATTGGACATGGAATCATAGGCTGGAAGAGACCTCTAGAGTTCACCTAGTCCAACCTCCCTACACAGGGACAGCTCCACCTAGGTCAGTCTGCTCAAAGCCTCATCAAGTCTAACTTTAAATGACTTGAGGGATGGGGCCCCCACCATCTTCCCAGGCAGCCCATTCCAGTGATCAACCATCCCCACAGTGAAGAACTTTTTTCTAATATCCAGCTTTCCCAGCTTGAACCCATTGCTCCTTGTTCTGTCCGTACAAACCCTCTTGAAAATACCTTCTCCTGCCTTCATGTAGGCCCTCCTCAGGTACTGAAAGGTCAAAAGAAGGTCCTCCCAGAACCTTGTCTGCAGTATGAACAACCCCAACTCTCAGCCTGTCCTCAGGTGAGAGATGCTGTGTTCCCCTGATCGTTTTAGTGGCCCTCCCCGGACATACTCCTGTGTGTCCACATCCTTCTTGTGCTGGAGACTCCCGAACTGGATACAGTACTTCAGGTGGGGGTCTCATAACTGAGAAGACCTTGGCTCCATCGTCCTGACACTCACTGTTATTTGCATATTGTAGCGGGTTGGGGTCAATAAACTACTTTGCATTCTCCACCAGTTTTAGCGGGTTCAAATCAATGAACTGCCCGCATTCTCTGCAGTAAGGTCTCGATGACATCTTGGACAAATTTGCCAGACAGTGAATAGCTTAGGATACTGGACAGAAGTTTATTAACCTAATAGCTGTATACAGACAAAGAAAAGAACGGAAAGGAAAATAAAAGAAAAATAAAAACATAGCAAGTTGGTGCACTCAAAACAGAAACTGCGTCACACGTGCCATTACACTATCTGAGGAAAATACCATGGGAAGTCACTATCGTTTGGGCCTTGGGTCACGTCAGAGATCTGGACAACAACAAAAGCATGCTAACCCGAGACGAGTGCTACCACCCTCTCCCTTAACGCCCCATCGCACCTCCCGGTGCGGGCGGCATGCATTTCCAACAAAACTCCAGTTCCTGTCCTTCCGATCCAAGATTTAAGGACTCTCACGTCCTTCTGCTTTTCTTCAACTGCGCACAAAGGAGTTCTCCCCAAGACTTAAAGCACCCCCAGTCTTCCTCAGCGGCNATTCCCGAAGCAGCAGCGCCACTGGAACACCTATGGCAAACTTTGCAGCTAGCGCCGGGCCGGGGAGAGCTTACAAGCGCGTCTCCAAACCACCGCAAAATTCGGCACCACTGGAAGCCGAGGCGAGTCACAGCTGGCAATCCGGCCGGGGACATGGAGCTACGCAAATGCGCTGCATCTGCTCTTCCCGCAGTAGCGGTGGTGGCACTGAAAAACCGTGGCTGAGCTGCATTCCATGCCCTTATTCCTCCCCGCCACCATCCCGAGAACGGACAGGGCAGGGAGGGGACTCGGCTGAGAAGCCGCAGCCCGAGAGAGCCTGCAGCCCACGACGAAAGCGAGCGCTACATACTTCCTCGTTTTCTTCTTCCTGATTCCTGACTAAAAACAAACCACCTCTGCTTTTCATAGGCTGAGCCCGACACGGACATCCGGAAGGATGGAAGGCCACCTGATTCACTTGGTGGTGAATGGCTGAAGGGATATCAACAATATGCTGATTGATCAAGCTGGTACCCCAGTTGGATGTAACAACTTGAGAATTCCCCTTTTGATCCTTACCACCACAAGTTCATCAGTTTAAAGCCTGTCCAACTGCTGCCAAAGATTCTCCTACCTCTTCTAGACAGATGGTCCCCATCTCAACCTAACAGGTTACTGTCAGAAAAGTATATTCTGTTGTTGTAAATCCCAAAACCTTCATGATGATACCAGCCACACAACCAACGGTTGATGTGCTTGATGCTCCTGCTTCTGACTTGTTCCTTAATCTCTGACTGGTAAAAAGGAAGAAAGCATTGCCTGGGCCCCAAAGTTCTTTGTACGTTGCCCCAAAGCTCTGAAGTCTCTCTTGATTTTATTGAGGTTATGAGATGCCCACACGTCATCTGTGCCCACATGAAAGATCATCTTGTTTACTGTGGGTGGCCATACAGTTTCAGTAAAGTAAAGCGTTTGTCTGATTAGCAAATGCCACTTCTGAGAAAGTTGGCTGTTCATCTTTTCTGCCTTGTACGTGTACCCATGAACTGGGTAGTTTGCTTTTCAGGCAGATTTAGCTGTGGACAAGATTTTATGTTTGTATTAATGAATTTTATTTCTCTAAGTTGGTGTCACCGAATGCATTTGCATTTGCTGTGTGTGTGTCCTGATCATCTGAGATTTCCTGGTATTTTACCGTGCCTGAAAACCCTTCCGTGCCGAATGCTGTGTTATTCCATTGGGTATCATATTTTGTCGAACGATTTATTTTTATCCGCCTTCTTTGTCCAAAGGAGTAAGTATCATGTTGGAGGAAAATCGGATACATTTTGCTAGCAGATCTGTAACACGGAATTGCATAATTTGTCAGGAGCTTGGGGCTATTCTCCTGGCTGTTGGACATTTTACATCCCTCAGCCACCAGCAGTACATCTTGATTCATTAGAAAACAGCGATTCGGTAGCCTTTCTTTCCTCTGTGGCCTGATAGTGTTCAGTCAGGAAGAGAGCAGTGTCCATTTGAGTGTCTTAGCTGTTTGTGTCAGAAGCTGATGCCCTTTACTGAGGCAGCAGATCGGCAGAGACTAATTGCTAACAGAGATGACATACCTCAGGTAATATTCAGACCGACTGAGTGGTCTTGGAGGTTGTAGCTGCACACATGTTCACTGAGACATTTACTGTGGGAGCATTTATTTCTGGATTCCTTGCCTGAGTTACTAGGAAGATAACTTCAGTGGAAAGGGGGTTTGAAAGGGGTGTTTTGTGCCACTTTGGCTTTTTACCCTGTATTTTAACTCACTGTTTTTTCACAGCCCTGTCGGCAGATTATTAGGGAGCTTTCTCTTGGATTCATTATTCTTCAAAGGCTTAGTTAGATTGTATAGTGTAATTAATGCGTTGTCTTAATTCCTAAAATTTGCCTGTAATGTAGGTAATACATCAGAAGAGAGAGTCTGTGGCTGCTCAGCTGTATCATGAGTCTGGGTGGAAACAGAGAATATATTCTCTTGATGAAAATAAGGTTATCCACAAATGGCTGAGATTGTATTGCAGAAAATGCAGGATCTGCTATGCAGGAGCTGATCAAGTCTTCTTTCTCTGTCAGTGGCTAAGAGCAGGTAGTGAAGGAACACTGTATTTAAAGTTCAGGGGAATCATATGTGACACTTTCTCCTCCAGTTCTCGTGCTCTCCAGCTCTGTTGTCTGGGCTAGGTATAACTTCTGTGTATGTAATACATTTCAACAGGTTTCTCTTCTGTGACCTTGTTCTGCCTTCTTTGCAAGCTGTGTGTAAGCATGCGGTTGTAAAGGATAAGTGCTCTCGAGAAAGAGATGGCCGTGATGAGTGTTCTAGATTTATCCGGGAGGTCTACCATGTCGCTGAGCTTACTAGCTACTGATTAGGCTATTTCATTGAAAGAGCGGGACACTGGTATCTCAGAGACTGATCCAAAGTTTGGCTTTTGGTGTGAGGAATTGTCTGGGCAAAGGTTTAGATGTGTAACCTGGCCTTCCTCTGTTTTTTCATCTGGTGCTTCAGATGTATTCCTTCTGATAGTCTGAGCTGTATATCCTGATTTTACAAACAAAACTTGTGTGCAAGCCAGGATCTTTCAGTAGTCAAAAGCATGTAACTTCAGTTAGATCTTCAGAAGGTGTCTGTGCTCTTGTGGTCATGCCTGTGTGCACTCTGACAGGTGTATCTCATAAGATTAAGAACAAGGAGGGAGATTACTTTCGTTTTCTATTTATAGATAGAAGAGGGGAATACAAATGTAACACAGAATAACTAAGCAGGCTCTTTGAATCTCACTTCAGAGCAAACATCAAAGGAAAATGTGCTGCCACCTGTTAACATGGTACAGAAGGTTACCAAGTGTGCGCTGTTCTCCCCTAGATTATTTTACTCTTTTCAGTCAGAGTTCACTGGTTCGGCGATGGCTTCATTTCAGTAGGCGGATCCTCTTTTAATTGCTTTGCTTTTGGCACTCTGCTGTGTTTGGGATAGGAGATGCTTTTCGGCTTAGTGCTCATTTAGTTTTTCTGGAATGCTATAGGCAAGTAGAGATAATTTTTGTGTTTTCATCTCTCAGTCCCTAAAAAATAAGTGAGTACAGTCCTTATTAAAAATAATTGCCGTTCCTTTCAGTGTATGCTCACAGTTTTGACATGTGTGTGCTAACAGGACTCACATAAATATCTTGTGTGATCTGTAAAGGAAAAAAAAAAAAAGAATGACTGACATAAAATACCTCATGCCAGCATAAAGTTTCTTTAGCCTGCGCATTGTTTAGTTTGAATACAACTGTTTTTGTTAACACATTTACCTAGTACCGTTGTATGGTCGGTTCAGTTTTCATGATACTGTGTTAGAACTTGAAAGACTGCATGTTCATAAGCAAACTCAGAATAGAGTGCTACACCAAGGAAGGCAGCTTTTCTGTTGTTTGCTGGTACCTGTGTGAAATTCAGAGCTGTTAGCAGATGAAGAGAAGCGTGTGTCTGATAGGCAGTGCCAGACTCAGGAAATATGGGCAAACCCCATGGCATTGATAATAGCACAGTGTTTTGATCCAGAACAGCAGGTAACTAGCGTGTGTGTGGTCAGGTTAGGGACTGAGATGAAGGGATGTCCAGGTATTGCCATGGCTTCAAGGGCCCAAGGTTCTACACAGAGGAGTCTTATTTTCAGAAGACTGGGAAAGCCTAAAGCTCCCACTCACTTGAGTGTCCAAACACAGAGGTTAGAATTTCAGGTGTCTGCGGGCAGGTTTGGTTCCATGACAGTTGGAATAAGCTGTTCAACTTGTACAGTCAAACATAACTAAAAGTGAACTCTGCATGCATTTCTTTCACTTTCCATTCCTCTGGGCAATGGAAGGTTTCATCAGCTTGCCTGTCCATGCTTTCACCATCTGTGTGAAATAGACTATGTTTGCAAAGTGCACTGTAATAAAGATAAGCTGCTTTTTCTCCCTTCCTTCCTGCACCTGAAGTCTGGGTGGGTTAATCTCTAGTGCAAACATGAACTGCAGAAGCTGAGAAACTGCAGCTTCTCCTAAGCAGAATGTTGAGATAAGCTGGTAAACTAAATAAACTTGAACTTCTTTCTGCGGCCACACGGCAGCACAGAACAGAAAGCAAAGTCTGTCCTGCAGCATAAGAAAATACATCTGCTTTCAAATTTAAATTGCATTTTAAATACATGAAAAGGTACGGAAAGTAGAAACCTTAATTTATGTTGTTATTCAAGATACATTAAAGGGACAATGAAAAGAAAAAGGTTAATTTTTGGTATTTATACTGTATCTGCAAAGCCTACCTTTGTTTTCTTTCTCTGTAATTTTAAGGTAGCAACACAGCAAGCTGAATCCCGATGTGACCTTACGTGCCTCACTGTTCAGCTCACTGGTTTCCCTGTACAAACAGAAACAGACACTACCTCACTTGAATGTTCCTCAATCAATATGAGTGTGACACAGTACAAATTATGCAGTCGAACAGTATTAATGAAAAGCTCATCTCTTGGTACAAATGGCTGGGGAAACAGGTTTTTATGTAAGAGCTTTCAGTGTTACTTAGGAGAGAAATGGGATCCCATAGAACAAATTGTGTCTCTTGTTGCTTTCATAGGTGCAGACATTCTTTTCGGCTGATTTTAGCAGCGTGTAGGATTCTGCCACGTTAAAGTTTGTAGGGTATGTGACTGTTATTGTACATCTAAAATGTAGCTAAATAAAAATATTTCTACATATATTTCCATAACTTTCAGAACAAACCCAGAGAGGTTTTGAATTGTGAGACTGTAATTCTACAGCAGCAAAACTGTTGATTTGCCTGCCTAGAAATATTAACCATAGTATATCAAATCACTGCCAAGGCCAATTCCCCACCATTCCCTGTGACTTCATTTTAATTGATTTTTTTTTTCCAACTTCCAGCTTCTGAGATTTTGTTTGACAGAATGTTTATTAAATGTGTGAAAAGAAAACTGTTTTGTAAATTGTTTTTGAGAGTGTTTTTTATCTTCCATAAACTGGTGGCTCATTTAACATTTTTCACCTACCTTTGTTTCCCACCGCTGTGCTCTGCCTCATTTGTTTCCTTATTGGATTTGGTGATTAAATACTGATCAGCTGTTGGTCTGATCAGCTGTGCATATTGCTTTCCTTTAAACAGTGTTCATACACACCCCCAGGACAGGGTTTATATACCTAGTTATAAACAGGGAGAGGGAGGGGGTGTTTAGTGGCACCATTGGATCTGTTTAACAGATGATGTTGAGCTCAGCAATGAGCATTTGTAAAACTGATCATCGAAACAGAGCTCTGTGTTACAGCAGAAATAAATGACAGACGACGGCCCAAGAGGGCTGCCGGGTGGTTGCTTTACACTGCAGAGCTGGAGTTTGTGTTCAGGCCTCTGATGCTAAACAGAACACTTTTATATGGATTTTTTCTTCTGTCTTGTTCTCTTGTTTTCTTCCTTTAAGATACTGTATATTTGATCTGCATTACATTGTAGAGTCTGTCATGCATTGCTGTGAAAATGTGGAAGGAACATGGAATTTGCATATAAGTCTAAATAATTATTTTCTCTTTGAAAAGTGGAAATAACGTGTGCAAGTGTAGTGCTGCTGTTAAGTGCTACCTCTGAATGATTTTAACAAATTTGAGGGATATAGCAGTTCTTCCAGGATTTAGGCTGTCTTTCAATTGGAATACCAGTCTGTTTGCTGGAAATCACTTGAAGTTTAACAGGAACAAGATACATCTTGAAAATGGGTATTGTGTGCAGTCGCAGTCATGGGAACCATGGGGAATTCAAAGCTCTTGGTGGACTGCACTTCAGCACTCGCAGATTCGAATTCAGTCTTATTCTACGTCCAGTGGAATCAGTGTATTGACAGTGGTATAAAGCTGGAACATCACAACAGTGAAACATCCGCTTTTATCTTTCTGCCCATAGCTATATATGAATGGTATCTACTGACACTAATGAAACCCCGAATGGGAATTCCAGGGTGTTGCAGTTGGAGCACTGCTAGAACCTGTAGAAGGGCTTTCATGAGGAAGAAAAGTTTTGTTGTGTTCTGGGGGACCTACTCCGGTTGCACAGGTCACGGGACCCCCTCCCCCGGAAGCGTCTGTGCTGGGACCTGCCCCGAAGGGTGGGCTGGGGGAGGCTATAGAAAACCGGAGCAGAGTCTTTGTTTGGGCTTTTCGCGCCTCTTCTCAAGGGCGGTGGCCCTGAAGGGAGCGCCCCCCCACCGCCCCGGGAACGGGCGGTGAGGGGGGGGTTGAGGACCGCGGCTCCGAGGGGGTTGAGGACGGCGGCTTCGGGGAGCAGCGGCCCCCGCCGAGCCAGCCG
>VXBP01002596.1:10788-56260 GCA_013400115.1 Rhinopomastus cyanomelas
CTGAAATGCATGCAGCTGCACCGAGGGATGCAGATTGTGGGCACTGAGAGACTCAGGCCATCCCAAGAGCATTGAGGATGCATGTCTGCTGCACCGAGGGATGCAGATTGTGGGCGCTGAGAAACTCAGGCCATCCTGGACTGACATGCTCTCCTTCCCAGGTCTCTAAATTAGAAGAAGATCCAAGGCCCAAGCTGGAGTGGTTTACCATTCTACTTTCTCAGGTTCTGTGAGGGCATTAATGACAGAGTTTCCAGTTTGTATGCACCATCTTGCATAACCTTTTCTGTGTATAGTTACTGTTAATAAATCTTTCTGGAGTTTCCCTAAGCCATCAGTTGTCTGGTGAATTTTATCCGAGATGCCACTGAGACCTCACTGCTTTGCTTTTCTTTCTTTGATATTAAATTGTGGTCCTGAACCCACCACACAGGGCTAGATTTGTTTTTTCATTGTTTGCCACTATTTCAGAACTGCATTCAGACTGAACCCAGCAAGTAAATACTTCTGTAAACTGTTGGGTTTTCTAAAGATGATTTAGAGATCTTTGTTGTTGGCTTTGGGGGCAACAGTGCTAGTCTGGTAACAGTAAGTTCTTTTTGCTATCATCATTTCAAGGATGCTTCTTAACACACTGAGACTTTTTGCAAATATTTACAGCATGTGAGATAATGAATATTAGCTCAGGAATGACATTGGCACTTGAAGTATGTGTTGCTAACTTTCTACATGCTCTGCAAAGTCATGGTAGGTAAATCTGACCTGTTGGAGTGTAGTGTAGGGGAAAGGGACTCGGGGGTCCTGGTGGACAACAGAATGACTATGAGCCAGCAATGTGCTCTTCTGGCCAAGAGGGCCAACAGCATCCTGGGGTGGATCAGAAGAGGGGTGGTTAGCAGATCAAGAGAGGTTCTTCTCCCCCTCTACTCTGCCCTGGTGAGACCACACCTGGAGTATTGTGTCCAGTTCTGGGCTCCTCAGTTCAAGGGAGATGTGGAGCTGCTGGAGAGAGTTCAGCGTAGGGCAACAAAGATGATAAGAGAGGTGGAGCACTGCCCTTATGAGGAGAAGCTGAGGGAGCTGGGTCTCTTGAGCTTGGAGAAGGGGAGACTGAGGGGTGACCTCATTAATGTCTATAAATATTTGAGGGGTGGATGTCAGGAGGATGGAACTGGGCTGTTCTCGGTGTCATGTAGTGATAGGACGAGGGGCAATGGTTGTAAGCTGGAACATAGGAGGTTCCACATCAACCTGAGAAGGAACTTCTTCACGGTGAGGGTGACGGAGCACTGGAACAGGCTGCCCAGGGGGGTTGTGGAGTCTCCCTCACTGGAGATGTTCAAGACCCGACTGGACGGGTTCCTGTGTGACTTGGTTTAGGTGATCCTGCTGTTGCAGGCGGATTGGACTAGATGATCTTCCCTTCCGATCCGTAGTGATTCTATGATTCTATCTCTTTCAAGTACCAAAGTACACAATTTGAGTTCAATGGGAATTTAACTCCTAAGCCCCATATTCTCTTCCTTTTTAAAATTTTTTTAAATGTTTCTCAGCAATTCTGAGTGCCTTTAAGTTATGCATCTAAGCTACTTGATACATGATAGTCTTCGGAGCTGGGTGTGATCATGTCATGGATCTGAGGCACATCCCGACTCTCACTTCAGCTGGTGATGAATTTTCTGTATTGATTCTATAGTGTAAAAGAGAGGTGCCAGAACACTATTCCATCATTTGGGAAATGACCTGCTGAGACAAGTGCTTATCACTATGTATGGATAGTGAGCACAGAGGTGGTGTTCGCAGTCAAGATGGTGGCAGGAGCCATGGGCATGCAGAATAGAGGAATTAGGCACCTCTCTCATTTTAATGACATGTTATTTGGCAGCTACAGACCTGCTTGCACTTAGATTGTGAGATTTTTATGGAGTACAACTTTAGACTGAAGAAACTCAGTTCTACTCAGGTAGCACTGTATGCATTTGAACAGTTGTGGCTCTACTCTTTGATTGTCTTTGGTAATTTTATTCCTTACTATTTTTCTTTAGACTTTGTTCATGCTGTGATGCTTAGAAAAATGCACAAGTGTGAGGCAATTGGGCGCTGTTGGTCTGAAGATCTGCACATGCACGTACATTGCATAGTGCTGCCTGGGATGTTGCCGAACACAGACCTGCCAGGCCAGTGCAGTAGTAAGGGATCTGCAGAATGAGTGCTGCTGTGAGCCCGAAGTGTGCAACCCTAGCTGGGCTCAGGTAAAATAGGTGGATACTGCAAACCCTACTACAGCTTCAGCTTAATGTTTGAATTCTATGATATTTCAAAGGTCTTTTCCACTGTAAATGATTTGACAATAGTAAGGTCTTTGATACTGCGGGGAGGAGCATTTACATCATCTGACTTACGTGTCCAAGTTCTGCTTCTGACGAAGTTTAAATACGAAGTCCTCCTAAATGTATGTTTCAGTTGTACATCTTAATGTTAAGGAGTCAAATATCCTTCACTGCCAACACATCATGTTTAATACAGTGGGTTCTATCATAATATAAATTAATTGTAATTTATATTTAACTTCTTATATCAATGTGTACAAATGGGCTCAAATTAATTTGTATTTTTGCCACTTTTGTGTTGTAGCCACTTTTCAGATCCCTTTTTTGGTCATTCTTGATTTCTCTGTACAGTTGTGCTTCGTAGTTACTTCCTGAAGATTATTTCCTTCTCTTTGTTTACCTGGAAAAAATACCTGCCTTGGTAAAGGCAATAAATGTGTTTGTATAGAGAATGGTAAAGCTTGTATGAATGGACTTGGCGTCATTAGCTGTCAGGGCTGCAGAAGATGAGTAGTTAACTGAGTAAGTACGTGTAACATTATCATTGACGGAACATTTCTTACCATTAAGCCTTCAAACTCTTATTCAGCTGTCAACACATGGGTACCTTCTGGAGCCAAATTCTCTCATGCTGTGCACTGCCTGCAGCTCGCCTGAAGCTCAACTTTGACTAAAAGTGTTGATTTCGCTTCTTTTAGCCTTGTTCTCATTTAGCGTTAAAACCTGCTTAGAGCCTGTCTTTTATTCTGCAAAGTACACATGCATGTGTCATCCATCGCACACTTGTGATGTGAAGTTAAGGCACTCAAAAGATCTGCTGGTAATCTTAATGAATAATTGATTTGAGAGGAGCCTGGCAGTGTTAATTGTGAGGTGCAGCTGAGTAAATGCCAAAACAAAAGCTCTTCTAAATGTTTCCAAAAACCTTGTAAAGTCTTTAGCATTGAGCAACAGGGTCAGTGCACTGAAGTGGAATTTAAAGGAGATTCTTGAATGTAATGGATTTTGACTTCCCTTTGTCGTGTGCCTCAGTGCATCATTGATTGAGCACTCATTTGTTAAATCAGCTGTATTTTTTGCCATTTGTAAGAGCATAGACACTTTCTGCAGCCATTTTCCCTTTAAACACCACTTTCTTGTTTTAAATCACAGAAACAAATTAGTTTTTGCCTAAGGTGATAAATTTTTCAAGTGGGGGAGGCACATGAAGATGGAAACGCATTGTGAGCTGCTTTTTCTTAACTATTAGAAGAAAAGGGAGGGGTACATTTTAGCTGAAACATCAAGACAGCTGAAACATTAGTTCATGTCTTTAAACTCCGCTCCCAGCAAAATTCTGATAAGGATCATAGAATCATAGAATCATTACGGATCGGAAGGGACCTCGAAAGATCATCTAGTCCAATCCGCCTGCAACAGCAGGATCACCTAAACCAAGTCACACAGGAACCCGTCCAGTCGGGTCTTGAATATCTCCAGTGAGGGAGACTCCACAACCCCCCTGGGCAGCCTGTTCCAGTGCTCCATCACCCTCACCGTGAAGAAGTTCCTTCTCAGGTTGATGTTTATTTGGAAAGCTCTAAAAGGAGTGCATTGAAAGAGTAGTTCAAGGTGTTCAGTCAGTTCCTTAAGAAATGAGCAGAGGAAACCTGAGGGTTAAGGAACAAGCAGTGCTGCACCTTTGCCACCATGAGAGATGCTCTCTGATTAGTGGAAAGGCTAATACCTGGGGTGTTCAGGAACACTATAGGTGCCATGCATACCTGATTAGAGTTCTGACAGCAGGGCAGAAGAAAGAAGACCTTGAGAGTGTGCCAAAATATCCCTTTATGTAAGCAGATGCTGTTGCCCTTGGAAGAGAATAGTTGCTCACCCAGAATGGTCATTGCTGTTAGTAATAGGTGTTCTACGGCTGGACATTCAGCTTCCGAGAGATGGACGTGCAGGTGCTGAATGTAGCAGTTACATGTCAAATCCAGAGATGCTGCTCTGCGCTTGCTGGATAAACGACCCTTTGCTGATTCCCTTTCCAGCTCAGAGTCTGAGCGAGTATTCAGCAGCTGTGAGGAACTGAAGACAAGCTGATGTTTGGAATTTTATCAGTGTTGGTAACAGTAAAGAAGTTAGAAGATGTTTCTTGGTCTCATCGTTTCAAAAGCATATCTGTGACAAAAAAATTGCAGAGAAGTCTCAGTGGCCTGCTGGGCATAGACTTAACTGGAAATCAGCCCTTTGGAGGACTATAATTCTAATCTTTTGAGAAAAGGTTTTGAGAAGGTGGCAAAATAAGAAAGGTAGAAGTGTAAAAGAAAAGCCTGGAGAAGATGGAAGAAGATAAAAGTGTTGATCATGCTGACAGAAGAATTTAAGGCTTATCAACAGTATAGAGTTTAGCACTATAACATCCTAGGTATAATTAGAGAGAAAGGAGAAATAATCCTCTCCTCTGACACCACCTCTTCTTTAAAAACAACCATTCTGCAGGGTTGCAGAAGGCCTCCTTTATTCTGGAAGGAGTTGCAAATGCTCAGCACCTTTAGGCTTGGGTCTGGAATGAGCAACAGTGTAAATTTACCACAAAGCTGTGGGTGAGTGGAATGACAGTGTGTTTCCTTCTGTTGTGAGGAGTCATAGTAAAAGATATAATGGTGACCATGACTTGACAAATATGTTTTGCTTTACTGGCAAGTGCACTGCAGTGACACTTGGATGTTTTCTCCCCCCAGCAGAGCCTTTTGCTTCTAGCCTCACTCTACAGGTAGCTTGCAGCTTGAGCTGCTGTTCTCACTTCTGATACTGTCAGGTGCTTGGGGACAGTTTCCTTTCTTCTCTCGCTGGCTCCCAAGGCTCTATCAAAAGTGTGACTCTGAAGCCAAACAAAATAAAGCTTCAGTCCACATCTTTACTCGGCCATTACATGTACATTTTCCTGTTTTGAGTTCTTTTAAACTGCAGCTATCAGAAGGAATAAAATAGTGCATCACCTAGTAAGAGAACTGATCATCCAAGCAATTTTCTTCTCCCTGAAGCCAGACAGCCAAAGCTTTTTATTACTGACTGACTGAACTTCCTGTGTCTGTCTGTCTACGTTGCTAGGCCACCTTGTTTTCTTGATTTGTGATGTTAGAAGCTTTTGATTGCAGGCAAGCTATAAATGCTCATTTAAATCTAATATTTGCATTTTAAAAGCTCCTACATATGATCTATAAAAAATACCCCAGCAGTTTTATATTATTCTTTCGTGTGTGTGTGTGTGTGTTTAAAACTGTAATAGGCATCTGGCAGACTGATCCTAGAACTTTTCCATTCAGATACCTTCTCAGTTAAACAGTGTGGTTATAAAAATCCCAACTTTTAAAACCTTTGGCTCATTTACAGGACCGAGTAGGAGCAACCACTCAAGTTGCTGTTATTTTTAGCCTACGAGATGGTTATTCTTGCTGCCTGCCTGACCTAGACTGATGTCCTTTGTGTCTCATCCAGAAATGAGCGATCGCTTCCAACCCAGTACATCCTATGATTGTATGGTGCTGTTGCCTTTCAGTAACGGGGGCATGATCTGTTCATTTGTGTTGCCTGTAATTACGGTATCGGTAAGAGCAACAGTTACGTGTGATTGTTAATGACCAAAGCAGGGGTTTTTTGATTCTGTCACCTGCATGAGAGTGTGCAGCGAAACTTCAGGGAACGAAACAACAAAGGAAATTTAGTCTTTTCTATGTGGAAATTGCACTTAGAACAAAAAGAGCTGATACTAAACTGGTAGTGAGTACACTGGTGGGTGAAGATCTCCTTTCTGATAAAACATACTTTTCATTTGTTGTATTTGTCATTTATAAGCTGTCAACTGCAGAGTGGCAGCAGAATCTGTTAACTCTTTCATGTTATGGGTGCTAATACTGCCCTGTAGTAGGGGACTATTCATTATTAACAGCTAATAGTGAGATAGTTTTTGTCATTTTCAGAATGCTTACGGCAGGTGGGCACCAATGAAGTATAGCGCTGAGTTATTAGAAAGTGTATTTTGATTTGTGAGGTCAGTGAGGCAGTTCTGTTCTTAATCTTAGGATGGCTTAAAACTTGCTGCGCTCTCCACAATTCTCATGTTCAGGGTAGAGATAGCAAGTGAGTTACTTATTCTAAAACTTGAGTGGAATTCACCCTCCAGGTGAAACAGTTTCTGAAAAGTGTGGGGAACACAGCAAGACACAAGCAAATTTCTCATTGGTTAGAAAATTCTAGAAATCCTCCATAAAAAATTAAGGCCTTGAGGGTATGTTTTGTCCCTTTAGCTAATGAGGCTCTGTGAATGTATGTGGCTTGTTGTTTAACTATGTAATTGCAAGTTATCTCAGTTTTGAAAGGAGTGCGTTCTACTTAAGAGTCAGAATTATTCTGAGTGCAGAGAACTGGGGCCTTTGGACATTTAACTAAACAAAGTTCATCCCGTACTATAAACTTCCAGCCTTGCAGTGGTTCTTTGCAGGGGCAAAGCCTGAGGAGGAGTCAGAAAGGAGTCATCTAGGGAGCTCAGATTCCCTGAGGACAGAGTGTGCTGCCATGAAACAGGGGAATGTAGAAATTCTTGGAAAATATCTTTTAGTTATTCCCCTGTTTTACCCCTGTCAAGTGGAAAACACCTTCCAAGTTAATACTGCCTTGCTCTTGGGAGCTCAAATAAAGAAATACTTTCTTATGGGGCTGTGAGGGAAGTATTTTCTCTTCACATGATTCCAAGTCTCCCTTCTCTGCCTAGGCAGTCTTCTTTGCTTGTCTAGGACTGTTTTGTTTTCAGAAACAATTTTCCCCCTCCGGAAATATTCTCTTATGTTACTGAATCAAAGATCCACATTTCAGGGCAGATCATTTAAATGCAAAAGCAGTATTCAGATCAGACAGGGGAGAAGCAGGCTCCCTCTGACAGCAAGTTTGAGCAGCACAACCCGTACAGGAAATTGAAGTACAAAGCCAAGTTTTGTTTGCTGCTCTCTCCTTTTCTTCTCTCTGCCTCCTCCATGTTTTGGTTTGTTTTTGGTTTTTTTTAAAGTTAGTTCTTTAGACTGCCTCTGCCTGGTGTTTACCTTTATAGGACTTACCTGCTCCAGCAGATGCTGAATGTGCCAACACTGCCCTTGCCAGGTAAGCCATCCTGTGCCATCTCTGTCAGAGGACGTGCCACAAAATCTTCTCGCAGTGGATGCAGCCATTGGTGCTTGTTGCTGTGCTCGGCATCCCAAAAATACCCTGCTTTCTGCTGTGCTTGGTTGATCTGGGCAACCCTGGGCAGCCTGAGAGCTTTCCAAGGCAGCACTCCTGTCTCCTTCTACTGGCAGATGGTACTTGTGAGGCAGGCAGTACTGGACTTGTGGAGGTGAGTTTCAGGGAGGCAAATTTTCCTTGGACCTGCCAGCTCAAAATCAGTGTAGTCAGAGCTCTTTTGATGTGACAGCCCTGTAGCTTCAACCAGTTTCCTGCATGCTTCAAAGCGATTGTCAGCTTCTTCAGCAGGTGGAATGAGTGATGTAGGATGCTGTGCTGAGGGATAGGCTGCTCTAAGCAATGCCTTGTCCCAGCAGCTCATCTGTGACTTGAGCAATAGCTTGCAGTTGGACAAATGCACTGCTCTTTTGTCTCAAAGGTAAGTAAGATCTGCATCTGTATCTAGTGAAAAACATGCAAAAAATGAACATCTTTGAAGCAGATGGCTGAGAAAAGCCTCAACAAACACCAGATATTCTGTAACTCATACGGCATCGATAGCAAGAACAGGGGGGCTTGGCCCATACTACTGCATCTGAACAAACGCCTGCATTTTGTTGTTGCAGATGTGCACACTGAGCACATTGAAATGTGGATTAACCAGATTGTCTGTTCCGTGGGGATATCCCAAGCAGTGCAGAAGTTTTATGCTTCCACCCCAGTGTTTGGGCAATAGGTTACAAGTGGGGTGGCTGAATGCTTGTGACACCACAAGAACATTTCAGCGAGAGGAAAGCAGCCTTCTTTACTGATTGCATAGAGTAGGTGAAATGAATAGCAATTAGACTAGACATGCTGAAGTGTATCTGGAGTAAGAATTGTGATACAACTTTGCTGCTATGATTTTGTAACTCTTTAAACAGGAAAAAATTTCCTTTGTAAGTGAATGATTAGTTTTACCACATAATTTAAACAGAATCACATTTCTGAGTTTTTCAACATTAGTGTTCTGTAATGTGTACTTGTAATTTTTTGAGTTATTTTCTTGTCTGCCACAGAAAAGTGGTTTATGGTCCTTTTTCCTTATCCTCACAGTCATCAATAACATACTCAACCCATGAACATTCAGCGATTTATGCACAGTTCAGCGGAATAATATAATATCCCTTTCTAACCATTAAAAACAGTTATAACAAGATAACATTAGGTCAGAACACAGAGTAGGCTGTTTAAATCATATTATTGATTGCTCCTTTGTGAAGATTATTCTCAGTTGTGTTTAAACCATGTGCTTTTGTTTATTACTGGCTTCTAGAAAAACGTGCTCGGGCAATATAATTTGAATTGAGATGTCTCACTTTAGATGCCTGGTTGAAAGTACATGCTTATAGAGTTTCCTTTCTTATACAAATTAGGTAGTTCCAGGCTTTTTGAAGACAAGGATTGTATCTTGAGTTATGTCTTCTGAAGTGGAGAATAATTACTTGTCTACTACAGAAGTTACTACAAAAGTTAATGTTTTTATTAATTAATTTTCTTAATGGGTGATTTAATCTGGAATTTATGCAGGAGTAGAAAGCAGGAAAGATTTGGGCTTATAACTGGATTTTCAATCAGTTTCGTTTGTGTGTCCTGCAGACATTTAGTAGTCTGTCACCCACCCTCCCCTGGGGGATGGTTTGGTAGTATAGCAGCTGGTGTGTTCTGTTTGTAAAACGTGAGATAATCACTCCTTGAAGACTGCAGTCCTAATGTCTGTAGAAATGTACTTGGGAACACTGAGGGGAAAAAAAAGGAATGCAAACAAAACCACCTGATTTTTTTATTTTAAAAATCATCTGCTTGTTTATTAGATTCTACATAGTTTTACTGATGCCATCACTTTTATTGACTGTGGTTACACACGTTTGCATGTGTGCAGTCTTATTATTCAAGGACAATTTTATTTGAGATTGCTGGATTTCTAGGAAAACAAACCCATTTTTTCCCTGCCTCTATTTAAACCATGGCATTTGACTCCTCTTGAGTGTACATATTCATTATCTTAAAGTAGAAACAACCTCCCCTCCCTGTGCTCAGAATCAACATTCTTGCTGAATTCTCAGGCCTAGAAGGATACTGGTTGCATTACAAGCAAATAGTGGAAGAAACTGTCAGTTAGTACAAGAAGGGTTAATCATGTTGCCCCTTTTTAAGTACCCCTTTGTTTTGCCAGTCCTGTGTTTGCAAAAGAAAATGCAATCAAATGGCAAACCTGTGGTTTTGTTCCTTTTCAAAAATCCCTGACAAGCCCCTGACACAGGCTACTGCTGTAGCTGTACATTTCTATTCATTATTGATGTCTTGGGGCCAGGCAGGCAGCACAGAACACAAGCGATATAGATTACCATATGGGGGGCTGGGTTTGGGGCGATGTGTGCACGTGCGCGCCTCTTCCTTGCGCATGGCCTTGGAAGCACTCAGTTCTGAGAGGAAATCATGACCGGGAATAATAGGGGAAACGGAATGAGCTTTTCAAACCATTTTAGTGAACAATTCAGGATGCTTGGACTAAAACAGGAAAAGAATGTATGAGTGAGCTCGTTTTCATGCTAATTATTAATAACTTAACTTTCTGTCAGACTTGGGAATGAACCTGAGGGGTCCTGAGCATCATTGACCCCATGGAATTCGGAGGGCGTTTCTCGCCTTGCAGGGTGTAGTTAGCACCTTGGCGCACAAGACATTTTCACAACAAAACCAGACTAAGCTGTCTAAAAATAATTATAGTCGAAGTATGTCATTGATGACTTGGTCCAGGTGATCCTGCTGTGGCGGCGGGGTTGCACTAGATGATCTTTCGAGGTCCCTTCCAATCCCTAATGTTCTGTGATTCTTTGGTTCTGTGATTTGACTGGGGAGGGGAATGGTGTTTTATTACATGGATGCCACACTCCAAACTTACCGTTGTGAGAACTATGGCAGTGATATGTTTCAGGTGGTGTTTCTGAATAGTAACAGACTTTTCTCCTAGGTTTTTTTATTGGCAAAATACTTGTGCCCACGGTATAAAGTGTTTGTTTGCTTCCACATGGCAGCAGTGGGGTGTACAGTGTTTTTTATACTTGCACTATTTGAGGTTCTTGGCTTGAAGAAAAGGTGAGGGAGGTAGGAGTTTTTTAACACAATGCTTATTTTAACATGTTTTGCTTCATGTATTGATGGCGTGTTCATACAGACACTGTACTGTTTAAGTAGTTTTCAGTTACAAGGAAAGCCATGGAAAGAAAGAAGTGGAATCAATTTTGGTAAAAGTGTTTACAACTGCTCATTTCCATAGTGTTTGTCATAGCTTTTTGTTTAGGTTTCTGTAATTTGTCCCTTACGCTTCTGTTTTCTTTCATGCAAATGACTATCGCAGCAGAGAAAGTTAATTCACAGTTTAGTTAATTCAAAGGTTGTGTTAAAATATTTTTAAGCATTCAGCGGAATAAAATGCTGAGTGCTAGAGTGTGATTAGGTCCTGTTTACTAGGAAAGACACAAAAAAGCTTGCAGCAAATTTGTCCAATCTCTGGCTTTGGACATCTCTGTTTCAATTCTGTTTTACATGTAGAACCCTTTAAAGTAAGACTGGCATACAGCATGAAAAACCTGCTTTCTCTTGTTTTGGGAAGGAGAGGTGAGAAGCCAGTCCAGTGGGAAAGGGGCACTTAGCTATTCCAAAAAACAGGGTCCGTCAAAGCAGGAGGTTTGCTTAGCGTAGTCCTCCAGCTCCTGTGGTTCTGGTTTCTCTTGTTGTAGCTCAGGACTCTTCAACGTGTTTCAAAATACCCACCCGTATGGCGAATTTAACAGTGCAACTTCTGGTGTAGAAGGAAGTTCCTTTCCCTGGAAGGTCCCACAGCACCATCTAGTGTGCCATCCTTCCACGTGCCAGCCTGGGTTGGTGATGGAGCGGGGCTGCGGCGGGCACGTTTTGCTTGCAGTGTGCTCTTAGTAGTTAACATTAGGATTTGTTGGTTACCCGACGTACGTCCAAATACAGGACAAATCTAGATCCTTTGTCACTTCATGCTGCAAGAAAACAAGCTTAAGAGTTAGGTACAACAGTTACTTTTCACTGCATTTCTGCTTTCTACGTACAAAACAAAGGAGAAATTGTGATGCATCCTTAATGATCTGTCAGACCCCATAACAAGTAACAGCAAGGTTACTGTATCCTTATCATATTTGAAACTCTTTATCACGAGAGGGCCATGGTTACACCTACACAACCTAATCCTGCAGGCTCGGTGTGTTTCATCCACAGTCTCATGGAGCTCATGCTGTATGTTGTGGAAACCTGCCTGCACTGCAGAAATTACAGGATTGTGTCAAAGTGATTTTTGCAAAGACAAGGGAATCTCTTGAAAAATACATAGGTGTGGATGACTGAGCCGTTCCTTCCCTTCACTAGGGAAGAGCCACCTAATAGCAGTGTATAAATTCAGTTCTTGTGCTGTCCTATAGGATCACAGTGATCTTGTTCTCTTCTGACACTGCATGAGAAATACGTTTTAATAGAAACAGACAATGATTTACTGAGATAGAATTAGGAAAAATATTGTGAGTGTGGGGAAGCTGTAAAACGTTCCAAATGGGTGGGTGCTAAAGGAGAGGAAGATAGTCTTGATGCCAGGAATGATGGTCAGCAAAAGACACTGGAGAGGAAATGGGACACAGTCGAAGCTTCGGGCTCGGCAGTATCATTGAATGCACTGAAGACGTTAACAAGGCTTGAATGTGTTGCACAAGAGAGAGATGCACTGAAGATGTTAACAGGACTTGAACGTGTTGCACAAGAGAGACAACAGAACGTTGCAGGAAGGCGTTAGGAGTTCAAGTAGTGAATGTGGCTTGATCATGCTCCAGAAAACACGTGCAAAGGCCCATCAAAATCTCCTTTCTGAGATGCTAGTGGTAGCAGGGTGTTGCTGCTCTTGAGAAATACGGGTGAAGCAGCTTCCCCAGCAGCAATCTCTACCTATGGTAGGAGCTACTCCACAGTCTGCCAAACAGTTCCCATCTTACTGAATTTTATTGAGGTATTCCCAAAATGCTGCTAATGGAGGTTAGAGGGCTTCAGAATGTTAAGTTCCGTTCCAGCTCCAATACAAACTTCTTGTGTGTGTTTTGTTGCATCATGCCAGTTACTACTCCAGTACCACCTGTAAAGCCCCAACAAGTTTTTATAGCTGCTTTAAAACTTCAGGGTCCTTACTGCAGTGTTGGTAACTGTTCTGTTGCTGTGTAAGAAGAAAGTTTCTAATGTGTCGAAGATGCCCTCTGCTGGGAAGTTAAGCAAAGAAGGCTTCCATGGAGTTTTACCTTTCTGAAATCCTTTTTTTCATCATCTTCACTTAACTCTCAGTCTGTTACTGGAACCTCGTCCCTCAACCTTACTGAAAAAAAAAACTTTCTCCTTTTGGTTTTATTTTTTACACTCAGTCTGTGACAACTGTAGTAGCATTACAGCAGGCAGTTCAGGTCACTTTATTTCTTAGCTTCTAGGTTTTTTTGTATTGGAAGAACTGAACTGCAGCTGCTGGCATTTCCTTAGACACCATTTCAGTTTCATGCTTGCATAAAATATGTGTGAGGGGAGCACCTGCAATTTCTAATTGTTAATAAATAGTGGATATGGCTTTGCTTTCTATTAGCTAATGCTGATGTGCTTTTCAACATTATTTTATTTCTTTTTATTTTTTTAAATTTCCCTCCCCACAGTGGAGGCCACTGGGTTGACAGAACAAAAGTCCTGTGATGTCTGGAACATGGCACAAAGCATTGTGCAAAATCTCATCATTGATATGAAATCTCATCGTTGATATGAAATCTCATCGTTGATATGAAATCTCATCGTTGATATGAAATCTCTTATTTTGACCCTTCTGATGGGGCAAAAGCTGTTTTGCCATAACTCTGCTAATCTTACAGTTTTGTCATTAAAATCCAATACTGGCCCGATTGGATGAGTTGCAGCAATCGTCATACTTATGTGTAATTAGAGTTGAATTACGGTTATGTAGAACTGTATGTTCAATTTGGTATTGCAGTTCATTGCCTTGGTGTTATAGAGGGTCTTTTAAATTCACATCTTTTTGTTACATTCAAACTTCTTGCTCTTTTCAATATCTCTTCAGAGGTGGTTATTTATATGTGGGAAGGATGAATATATTTAGTATCCCCAAAAGTATCAGTTTGTGTGCATTTCCTCTTCCCAGCATACAAATCAGTCATTTGATGTAAAACAGAACAAGAAAAAGCTAAATTGCAGTTCATATTTTGAAGTTCAGCAATTGTATGAGGAAGTTCAGCTGTCTCACACCTAGCGGTGTCATTGGGGCAGCTGACCTGAAAGGGATGGTAGTAGACACTTTAAAAGCCTGTGGGTTGCACCTCAAGTGATTGGGAAATAATCAAATTGGAAAACAAAAATCAAGTGATTACTTGGCATCATGTGCTCCTGTGATGTCCACAGAGCGGCTACAAAGATGATGAAGGAAAGGCTGAGGGAGCTGGGTCTCTTTAGCTTGGAAAAAAGGAGACGGAGGCGTGACCTCATTAATGTTTATAAATATGTGAATGGTGGGTGTCATCTAGTGACAGGACAAGGAGCAACAGGTGTAAGCTGGAATGTAGGAGGTTCCACATAAATAGGAGAAGGAACTTCTTCCCAGTGAGGGTGACAGAGGGCTGGAACGGGCTGTCCACGGGGTTGTGGAGTCTCCTTCTCTGGAGGCATTTTAAACCCGCCTGAATATGTTCCTGTGCTGTGGTGGGCAGATTGGACTAGATGATCTTTCAAGGTGACTTCCAATCCCTAATGTTCTGTGATTCTGTGAACAATGCAGAGAGATTGATGTTGCACCATGGGGCAATGACTGGCATTACAAGCAGACCAAAAAGTGTTTTGTTGTGGAAACACAGTTCACCATACTATTCAACAAAAATTTACCATCTCTAGAGTTGTCTTTAAGTAGGAAGAAATGAAGAGTATAGTTTATATAGCAGTGCTTGCACAAATGCTGAAACTGTTTGAAGAACCCAGAAAAAGGGTGATTCAAATAGCCTCCTGCAGCCACTTGATCCAAGACTAATGGAGTGAAATGTTTTCCAACTGATTTCAGTTACACCCTTGTTAATCCTCATGTAAAAACTTTCTCGTACTTGAAAACTGCCATATGCAAAAGCCACAGTTGCCTGTGAAATTCTGTTATCGGGCCTTTTCCTCTTGTGACCCGTCTTCATTCAGCGCACACAAGAAAGCTCTGCAGAGCGACCTGGGAAGGATGGATCAATGCAGGGAGGTCAATTGCATGAGATTTAACAAGGCCAAGTGCTGGGTCCTACACATCAGTCACAACAACCACTTGTCACTGCTAGGGGCTTGGAGAAGAGTGGCTGGAGAACTTCTCAGTGGAAGAGGACCCAGAGGTGCTGACTGACACCCATGAAATGTGGGCCAGCGGTGTGCCAAGAAGGCCAACGGCATCCTGACCTGCATCAGAAATATTGTGGCCAGCAGGGCTAGAGAGGTGATTGTCCCCCTGTGCTGGGCACTGGTGAAGCCTCTGGGTTCAGTTTTGGGCACCTCAATAGAAGATCGGACATAAGGAAAAATTTCTTCTCTGACAGAGTGGTCAGAGGTTGGAATAGACTCCACCACCTCTGGTGGAGTCACCATTCCTGGAGGTGTTCAAAAAATGAGTAGATGTGGCCCTAGGGAACAGGGTTTAGTGGGCAGGGTGGGGTTGGGTTGATGGTTGGACTGGATGATCTTGGAGGTCTCTTCCAACCTTAGTGATTGTACGATTCTAAGAACTTGTCTAGTCCTGACCTGACTGTCAGTGTGTTTTCCTCTTCTGGTTTGGAACCAAGTAAGTATATTTACCATAGCAGGCTTTTGTCTTTTTCTGTGGTGACTGTTCTGCATAGTTCCTAAGAAGGTAAGTGGGGATAGCTTGAAGGAGGGCGAAGACAACTAATGCCTGATAATTTTAGCTGATTATCCAGGTACGTGAAAGCATGAAGAGTAATTCTTTATAGGATGTCTAAAATTAAGCTTACTGCAAAAAATAGGACTATATTTTAACCTGTTTATTCAGGAGGATGCATAGTGAAGTATCGCAGCTAACACATAACATTTCGCACGTGGGTCATGTCGCACTGCGGAGTTGCGGAGCTGTGAGCAGCTGAGGGGTGAGGTTAGGGACAAGTCTCGTGCTCCTTCATTTGAACAGACTGAGGGTTGACTTTGAGTTCTCTTGTGGTCTTTACAACCTCTGTTGTGTTCTTGAAAACACACATCAGGAAGCTTTTTGACCATTAGTAGAGCTCACTACTTTGTGCTTTTTGAGAAATCTGTTTATCCATATTCTGCCAGATCTGTGGTGCTGGCTGCTTGCTGCTCACAAACATACTTAGATCAGACTTAGAAGTATTTTCCTAGAGGCGGGGTTGTTTTTTTGAAATGGAAGGCATTATGAAGTTGTCTGCAAATGTAACATAAAACCTAAATAAAGGGAAAAAAACACCCTTATTTGCAAAAATACACTTGGGAGCACAAAATCAAGGAGACAAAAGGCATAAGAGGATATAGAAATAATGAACATTTCAAAGTCTGCCTCTCACATTGTAACCAGAAAAACTTCAGATTATTGTGCCGGGGGAGGAGAGCAAGCTGGGTTCTTTTGGTTGTTCTTTCTTTTCCAGAAAGTGCCAGTGGCTCTCAACATAAAACCGTGCAAGAAATATTGAATATTGAGTTTCAGTTTTCATTCTTGCTTGTCTTCTGAAGGAATTATTCACACGAGATGTTTTTCTTGCGCCTTTCCAGCGGAAATGCTGCCCGGTTAACTTTTACTAACCTTTCTTCGGTTTATAATGCGGTACTGCTTACACTTCTGTTCCTTTTGTCTCCTGTGCTGATGAAGCATTCGGGAAGATATGTGGCATCTTTAAGCACAAACACATAACTGATTTCAGAGAATACCCTTTTGTTCAGAACCTTCATTACAAAGCCTTTTTTTTTTTCTTTCTAGCCCTCGTTCTTAAGACAAACTCTGGTAAGATGTTTTTCGCTAGTCATTGCCACATGCATGTTGTTCTGATGGCCTATACGAATGAAGAAAAATTGCATGGGAAATCTGTGGGTAAAGGAAATGAAGGAAAGTTCCCCTGTATTTCATGCCTCATTACAATAATCCTTACTCGTCTTCTACCATGTGTCCCTCTGGATCTGTGCCCACGCACCTCTTACTATTTGCATAATTCCTTTCTTAATGATTTGCCATCATAGTTTCAAATCCGTTATGTTACTTCTTTCGCTGTCTGATCTGGCAGCCAGTTACGTGTATTGATTCTCCATGTTATTTTGGACAGTAAACACCTTTAATATCAGCTCTACAGCAATGCTGTTCTGGATGAAACCTATAAACGATCTCTTACCGTCTTTATTGGTACAAGCTAAATAACAATGACATGGATCTCTGTTGCCTCTTTGCTGTTATTGGGTTTGCTAGATATTGGTGTGCAGTTGGTTTGCACACACACTAGCTGTATTTAAGCTCTCAATTTGGACACATTTCATCATCTTTACTATATAAAGAAATGTGTTTACACATATCTCACTCTTCAGACTCCTATGTTGTATCAGTGTCTCAGGTCAAGCCGAGATTTTTCTCCTTTCTGTCCACTGAAATCATTGAAATATATTCAGTCATTCTTTCACATTAGAGGTGTAAATGGATTTCTTGAAAGTTTTTCTGCTAGTAGAAAAACAGCAGTCACTTTACAGCTTTGACTCCATTGTGGGCAGCAGCTGGAAAGCTTAATGCTCCACCCAAACTTTGAAAATGCTGAAACTGTGTAATGACCTTGCATTCTCAAGGGCAGATGCTCAACTTCTGCTGGAAGTGCTAATCTACAATCTCTTTATCTCCATACACTATGTATTTGACAGTACTTGCCTGGAAAGCAAGGCAGAGGAAAGCACAGTCCAATTGAGTTACTCTCCTCTCTGATGGTGTTAGTGTCCAATGGACTTAGCAATTTTAGTCCTTATTTCCTTTTTTAGCTTCCTCTGTGCTTTTGAGCGTGTTGTAGTCTTACAAAGCAGTGCCAGTGCCAGTGCCAGAACATGCTTGTCTTTGTGAAGCTTGTGCTAGCATGTGCTAGAGCTGGACCATGTAGAGTAGATCTTCCACCTTTATTCTGAGTGAACCAGGTTTTGGGTTTACCTTCAAAACCTGTGTTGTCATCTGTATTTTCTGTCAATAGGCTTTAGACTCAGTGTGCTTTGTACGTTATTTAGTGGGTATGAATTGAGAAACATCACATAATGCTTACGAGCATATTGAGGAGCACATTTCTAATGACGGCGTGACTTGTAATGTCAAAGCAATTGTGTGCCTCAAGAAAGGTAATACTTTCTGTAAGATATACCGTAGTCAAGTAAGCTCTTCTTCAAATCTGCAATAGAAACATGAAGACAAGGGCTCTCACATGTAGGAACACATCACCGTTTCCAGGTAATGTGTGAATAGGCTTGAAATGCTCAGAATTTGTTCTTTACCAACTCCACTGGTTAGTCTGGTAACAGAGGTTCCCTCTTCTAACGGATCTTGCCTTGCTTGCACCTGTATTTCGCTGCAGTCACCACTTCACCACTGAAACTTCAGTTTCAGTGTAATCCCCATGGTTTTCAAACTGGCATTCCTTATCAAAATAAAACATTAACATCAAAATAAAGCATTAACACCAAATTACTCTGATTCAGCAACTGCATCTATTTTTTACCGTGAGCTTGTCCGTTCTGTCAGGTAATTGTTTAGCTTCCCAGGCGACTGCGTGTATGTAGTAAATGGGAAAATTCAACTGGGTAAACTTCTGTGGTGAGGCAACAGGAAACCTGCTTCTGGTTATTAAGATCACCAGGTTTCATGACAAAATTTTGTAAAGAATTGCTAGAAGTTACCTTTCCAGTGTTAGCCCAGTCGGGAATCTATTTATGATGTATACCGGGATTCTCTTCCTCTCTGCTTACGGAGTTGTTGCTGTCACAGAGGTAGCGTTTCTTTTTGTGACATGTGCTTTGAATTAGGTTGTTGCCCATTGTGTTAACATCACCAGGCTTCTAAAACAGATACATACCAAGTCACAGGTACTATCACAAAGAGGAAGAACACCTCTTTATCCACAAGTGCTAAAGGGGAAGGTTATTTTTCCTTTGGTTTTTACCTTTGCATTTCTTTTTAATCTATGGATGCTCTCAGAAATGTACTGAGGCGTGACGCACATAAGAAGTTACTGATGGTGCTGAATCCGTTCCTTCAGTTTTAGAGAACGGGCTATACTCAGCAGCTGGCAGTGTGCTCTCTTCTGCCTACACTCTGTGCTCATTTGCAGTGCAGGATTCTTTTGGAGCATTACTTCCTCCTCACTCCACGGTCCTCTTCACTCATGCAAAGGTCTGAAGGTGGAACCCTACTGCGGTGGTGTTCTGCTATCCCAGAATTATGGAATGTTCCGTCAGTAAGCGAGCTGTGCCGAATAGTCATCAACGAGGAAGGGCAAGAAGGTGAAAGTCTACCTCATTTTTTCTCAGTAGTTGCTTGTAAAAGCTGGCGTTTGGTCATTCTGATAAAGTGACTGTGTTGCATCAACATTATATAGGTCTTACTGTCCGTTCATCATTCTTAGCACTGTAGGTGTGACTACACAAGTGTTGGTTGAGCTTTTGTGTCCTCCTCCCTTCCTTGACTTTTGTTTCTTCCTCTACAACTGGTATCCTTGAGCACCTCTATTTCTTTGTAACTGCGACCTGCATTTTTGTCTAGGTCTCCCTGTAAACAGTAAGCTAGTCCCCGAAGCAATTCTTAGTGCTTCTACTTCTTATCTTTCTAGTCTTTTATGATCTGTCTCAGCTATGACATTTGCAAAAAGATAAAGGATTATGGATAGCTAGGATGTGGGGCAATCAGATGTGACATATATTATTTATTGCAAAATATGTTTTTAAATTCTGCAGAGTCTTCACATTGCACAGCTTAACTGTTGCCTCCTTAAAGCTTTCTTGCCTGCTGTTGCATGTGGCATTTACCTGTTGCTTGTTGTCATAAGAACGTGATAGGAGCTCTGTGCCTAATGGGCTGCCTGGATCTAGGACTTTTTGTGGACCCAGAAAGCAAATACAAAATCAGTCACATAAGATTTTTCTTAGTATCAGCTGCCCAAAGATGTATTACTCAAAGTGAATGAAAAGCAGAGACAACTGCTACTGCTTTTGTTGCGGGGCTGGGGAGGGGGGTTGTGTGTTTTCCTTCGGGTTTGGGTTTTGTTTGTTCATTTATTTCACTTTGATCTAAAATCAGCAGAAACTAAACATCCTTTTAGATGGCTGTGAACAAGTTTTGGACTTTTGTCCTTTAAATGGTGAGTTTGTGAGCAACTGAAAGACTCCTTATTTTTGAGAAGTATCTGGATGAAGAACAGCCTTGGTTTGGAGACGTTTTGAGCAAGTCTCGTGAATTAACATGCATTAAACGATAGAATCATTTTATTGAGCAATAATAAATTATTGAAGTCAAATAGAAGGATGATGGGGAATTGCTATTTGCAGCAATGAAACTGATGCATGTCATGTTAACTCCCAGCCCAACCAACTCATTTCAAGATTTGCTCTCATGAAACTTAAAATTCTCTATTTTGTCCAGTCATCAGCTTTAAACCTGTTCCTTGTCAGTGAAGACAACAAATATTTTTCTTGCTTCTGCCCGAGGGATGTGGAAAGCTGAGGTGGTCCTGTGTGATTAAATTAGATGAAAGACTTGGCTTCTACCAGTGAGAAGCAAAGTCTAATCAAGTGAAATGAGTTTTGAGATCTCAGCTTGTTCCCTTGGGGAATATCAGTTTACATTACACAGTCATGACACCTAATCATCACGGTTGATGTGGCTTTTGCTCAGAAGAGAACCTGGGACTGGGCAGCGTGGGACTTGATCACAAGTTTCCCCCTAAGGAAGAGCTGCTTAGCAAAGTTAAGATACAGCGCGGTGGGAGAAGAGGTTTTTTAACTGTGGTTTTGAAGATAATTGATCTGTACTTCTGTATAGCAGATCTATTAGAATAGAGGGACTTGGGGCAAAACAGGGAAGGCTAGAGATAGCAAACAGTACTGTGTGCTGAGTGTGGTTTAAAAATGGTGAGTGTACTGGTGTGAAAGAATGTACGTGATGAAGAGCAAAGCCAATGATGTTTGTGTATTCCATGCGCTAAGATACGAGGAAGTAAAGACTCTTCTGCTTCCCTCATTAACGGATTTCTGTTTGTTTGTTTATTTCTTTCAGGGCATTGTTGTAACTCCACTTCTGCTCCTGCTTTTTGTAAGTATCTTGATCTTTTTACTGAGTAGTTTTGCACCTATTGAGCAGTACATTTAAGGTACATGTTTGAGTGATTTCAGAGTGTTTAAATAATGAGGAAGATTTTTCCTGTCAGCATTTGAAATAAACTGCCTCCAGAAAAGCCACTGAATGCAAACAGTGCTCACATTTCATTCTGAGAAGATCAAAAACTGTTTTTCTTGCAGAATTACAAAACCTTATGCTGTGGGTCAGGCTGGGGAATATATGAACACTTGCCAAGTTAGCTAGGAGATCTCTTGCAGGTGATTCGCACACAGGAGCTGGACAAGATTGGACTGGTCTGAAATGGGTGACTGGCCACTCTGCTCACATGAGCAAAGCCTTCCTCAGGGGCAGCTAAACCCTTGGGTGTTTTTGTGGTGGAGGCTGGCGACATAGCAGCAGCATCCAGACAAACTGCTGGAGTCTCTGTGTATTGCTGGATGTGATGCAGCTTCATTCCTGTTAGTTCAAGCTTTCTTTTTCAGTTTTTATTCTATAGTGAGAGCCCTGCTTCTTTACAGTTCATTGTAGAATATAAGAGAGAAGACCAACTTTTATCTTCATGTTTTTATAAGGGTACTGGTACAACAAAAAGGCTTTAACAGATAGATAGTGGTGCTTTAGCAAGTCCTTCCGAAGTTAGGCGGTCTTGGTGCTTTGCTGGCACAAACACGACGATGTGGTATACGTTCCCGAGGTCTGTGGCTTTGTGCTGACTGGGGAGATAGACTGAAATACTTCAGAGGTTGTCAGGAGAGCTTTACATTGTCTTTTATGTATATCTTACTAATTGCATTGTATGTAGGCCAGCAAGGGGGTAAGGGTGAGGTTAGTCTGAAGCAATTTGTAAGTGCCATGTGAGTGGTAGGCTGTTCATGGCAGGGATGCTTCAGCATCTGTGTACAAACACAACTAAACTGGAATAAATATATATGGTACTATAGTAGAGCATATGACATATTAAACTGGGATAGATGGTGCTGTAAGTACTGTAATACTTCAGTAAAGCTGTGTGGGAAGATTTTTATTTTGTTTGGTTATAGCAAACTACAATTAATCTGACGTAGCTCTGTTTGCACAAGAACAGCTCTGACTGTGACAGCTCTTTGTGTGACAGGCAGCTTTCACTGTGCTGTACCTCACAGAGTCTGGTGGTCTGCGTGGGTGGAAGAGATATTCTCTGCAGAAGTTGAATTATTAAGGAATGATCTGCTAGACTTTTAAAACAAGATAAAGATCTATTCTTTGGTGACTTCATGCACAGATAACAAGACTTTGTTCCTGCCCAGGGTGCGCACAGGTTCATGACCTGTTACACAAGGTGGCAGAGTTGCAAGCACCAGTCAGTAGCTGCACAGTGTTGGCAGTGCTGAGATGGAGATAGATAGATGGGGTTCAGAAAGATGTTCCTGTTGAGGGCATTGCGGTGAATGAGCCATGTTGGCCACTGATGACCCACAGAAGTAAGACTCCCCTCAGTATTCCACGTATACCATTACCACCACAAACAGATGATACTTTAGCCTCACTTGACACCCATGAGCAAGTGACTGTAATAGCAGCACATGGTGGATGCTGTAAAAGAAAAGACAGGCAATCGTAGTGGTTGATTGTTAAATGACACTGGAGGAGTCCATCTGCTGACCTGACAGTCTCAGGAGGGCTGCTGCCTCCTAGGAGCTAAACTCAGAGATGTTAGTGAGAGGTCAGGGTGTCCACCTGGGAAAGAACCAGGTGGAGCTGTCCAGAAGAAAGTTAATGGAAGTTGTCAGCACGGATTCATCAAGGGGAAATCATGCTTGACTAATCTGATAGCTTTTTATGATGTTGTATCTGGATGGGTAGATGAGGAGAGAGCAGTGGATGTTGTCTGTTGTTGAGCTGGTTGTGTGACAGAGCTCAGAGTTGTTATCGATGGTGCAGGGTCAAATTGGAGACCTGTGACCACTCTGGGGTCAGTATTGGGTCCAAACTTGTTTAACATACTCATCAGTGACCTGGACCAGTGACTCATCGGAGAGCTTGCTGATGACACAAAGCCGGGAGGAGTGGCTGACACCCCGGAGGGCTGTGCTGCCATCCGGCATGACCTGGATAGGCTGGAGAATTGAGCAAAGAGGAACCTAGTGAGGTTCAGCAGGAGCTAGTATAGGGTCCCAGCTCTGAGGAGGAACAACCCCAAGCATCAGTGCAGGTTAGGGGTAACCTGTTAGAGAGTAGCTTTGAAGAGAAAGACCTTGGAGTCCTGGCCATGAGCCCAGAGTGTGCCCTTGTTGCCAAGAAGGCAAATGGCATTCTGGGGAGCATTAGGAAGTGTGTGGCCAGTAAGTCTATAGATGTCATCCTCCCCATCTGCTCTGCCCTGGTGAGGCCACGTCTGGAGTGCCGTGTCTTGAGATAATCAAACCCAACCTGGATGCAGCCCTGTGTAATGTGCTTTGATCAGCCCTGCTTTGTCGGGAGGTTGTACTTAAGCATCTGGACAGGCTGGAGAACTGGGCAGAGAGAAATGCAATGAAGTATAACAAGGATAAGTGTAGAGAAAGGGACCTGGGAGTCCTGGTGGACAGCAGGATGACCAAGAGCCAGCAGTGTGCTCTTGTGGCCAAGAGGGCCAACAGCATCCTGGGGTGGATCAGAATGGGGGTGGTTAGCAGATTGAGAGAGGTTCTTCTCCCCCTCTACTCTGGTGAGACCACATATGGAATATTGTGTCCAGTTCTGGGCCCCTCAGTTCAAGAGGGATGTGGAGCTGCTGGAGGGAGTCCAGCATAGGGCAATGAGGATGATGAAGGAAGTGGAGCATCTCCCTTCTGAGGAGAGGCTGAGGGAGCTGGATTTCTTTGGCTTGGAGAAGAGGAGACTGAGGGGTGACCTCATTAATGTCTAAAAATATTTGTGGGGTGGGTGTCAGGGCGATGGAGCCAGGCTCTTCTCAGTGTCATCTGGTAATAGGTCAAGGGGCAGTGGGTGGAAGCTGTAACACGGGGGATTCCATATAAATATGAGAAGAAACTTCTTCACGTTGAGGGTCATTCTTCACGGTCATTGTAACGGGCTGCCCAGCGTGGTTGTGGAGTCTCCTTCGCGCTAGATGTTCAAGGCCCGCCTGGATGAGTTCCTGTGTGACTTGGTCTAGGTGATCCTGCTGTTGCAGGAGGATTGGACTAGATGATCTTTCGAGGTCCCTTCCAATCCATAGTGTTCTGTGATTCTGTGATTCTGTCTCCTGAGGACCCAAGATGCTCTGGTGATTCCGTAATTCTGTGATACTCCATCTCATAAACTGCAGGTTTCAATGTTACTTGTAAAATGAAGTGGTAAAACTTTATGAGTGCGAGAAGAGGAGGACAAGCACAGCCCTGGAGACACTTGTATGAGAAGTGTGTGAAATGCACATGAATTGCTGTGTGGTTTGCAACAGGACTCGAAGCCGTGCTTTGTGAGAAAAATGCACATGTGAATTGTTTTTTCATTGGAGTGATAAACAAACTAGTCTGGGAGTGCGGGAAGTTACCAACAATGCATGTTTTTATCAGAAATCCCCAAACCTGAGGACTTCTTTTGGTGTATGGAAATAATTAAAACTCCCAGAGATCATTGTTGAGGACTTGATACTTGAAGAGCAGCCATTCACAGCTCACCAACACACCTTGCTAAGATGAGCTCCACCTTCTCTGAAGGTTCAGTGTATAAGTGGTAGGTATTTAGCACAGTGACCTAAACGTGCATGCACTGATGTCCCGCACCCCTGCATTTACAGTCTGTGGTTTGTACTGCTGAAAACTAATTTTCCTGTGAACTTCTCTAATTTTCCTTGATAGATCTGCGCTGCTCAGCGTTGTTGAATTCATGCACACTTCTGTTTTCTTGTTTACAACCTGCTGCTTGATCGTTCCAAGTGGGACTGTGGAGTGAGAAACACTGATTAGCAGTGTCCTTGTTGTATTTCTGGACCCTTTATTAGTGTAGTCATGCATCTCAGCCTTACTGTTTAGCTAATAAGGGATAGAATTTTCAGGTTTCAAGATAAAACTTTCTTTTACCTCAAAAGCATCTGAGTTGGGCTTCTGAAAACCATTCAGAACCTTTGAAGTCAAAGCCTTCTGTGAATTTAAATTCCTATATTTGGTACTTCCAAGCATTAATGACAGTCTGAGTGCTGTACTCTTAGTGATCCTATTTGTCGGTGTCTCTGCGTACAGAGCGTGAAGTACTCGTAGTGGTGTCACAAAGAAAAGGCACTGTTGACCATTGGGTTGGTTTTGGTATGTAGCTTAACTTGCAGTAGTGGTGACCTTTGTGTACCAGGTGACACAATGTGCTGAACTGCCTCTTCTGTTCTTAATTGCCTAGTAGTGTAAATATGAACTGTCTAAGCACCATTGATAAAGGCATGTTAAAGCTTAAATAATGCACTGAATGCAAATAATTTATCTTTTGAAATGAATGCTGTTCAACAGAGAAGTGTCAGTTACATTTATAAAAGTCTATTGCTACTTTTGAAGCTTTTAGTGAAAAGCTTACTCAAAAAAAGTGTTCTGTGAGGTTCTGATTGATTTAATGAAACCTTAAATACTGTTCACATGAGTACCAGACCATATCATTGTGAGGATACCTAGCCAGACTTTAAAGAATAGCTGCCTTCACCACAGATAGGTCTGATTAACATTTTACCTAATAAGAAGCTGCTGAATGTGGCCTGCAGATGCATTAAGCTGCAATATCATCACCCTCACGTTAACCTTTATTATTAACAGTTAATATGTAACATTCCTAGGAAAGATGTTATAAATGGGTAATGTCCCATAAACTATATATAACTGATGGATGAGCGTGGGTGTTGAAACAAAGTGCTGGAAGATACAGTAGTTTCAAGTTGACACAAGGTGATGCTGTTCAAAGTTTGGGTTTGGTGTGTTGGTTTTTTTGCAATATTCTGCAGCATTTCATTAATGATGATGAGGAGGCTGTGTAGCAAAGCATTCAGAGAGGGACGTTGCCCACCTTGCTTCTCTCAGGCCATATACTTAGCTGAAGGTAACAGATTGATCACAAATTTTTTTTAAATCAGAGAAAGATGTTTTATTTTTGCAAAGGCATTTGGGGAAGAAATATCGCACCAACTAGAACATGAAGGTTCAACCAACTTTTGTTATTGGAGGTAACTATATTGCTGTATTGCTATGCCTGAGTTAGTCAGTCGCTCGGGTGTAACTGTCCGTCTTTACTCATCACATAACTTCTTCTCTGTGTTCAGTTTAGTTATTTCCTTTAGAAATTGTAGCAGCAATTCGTGATTTATGAGAACAGTATATGATTTAATTTTTAAGTCTGTTGCATTTGGACACATTCTTAGTACTGAATGACAGTTAACCAAAGGGTGTCATCGTACTGTGAATGTCTCGTTTAAAAAGCAGAGCTTCAGGACCACTGGAGTCAGCAGCAGCTGTACTGTCTCACTGCATGTCCTCAGAGTGTCGCTTCAGTCATAAAAACCAGGAACATGTATGAATGCATCTTTATATTCATTGAAGGATTTCATATGCTTTTGCATAGGATTTTTCAGTTAACTTCATCCAACACAGCTCTCTGGGCTCAGCCATGTAGCTAGGTTTTTACCCAACAAAGAGTCCACCTGTCTAAACCAGGAGCTACCAGCTTCTCCAGCAGGATGCTGTGGGAGACTGTGTCAAATGCTTTACTGAAGTCCAGGTAAACAACATCCACAGCCTTTCCCTCATCCACTAGACAGGTCACCTGGTCATAGGAGATCTGTTTGGTCAAGCCAGTCCTGCCTTTCATAAACCCCCGCTGGCTGGCCCCGATGCCCCGGTTGTCCTGCACGTGCTGTGTGAGCGAGCCCAGAATGAGCTGCTCCAGAATTTTTCCTGGTACCAAAGTCAAGTTGACAGGCCTTTAGTTTCCCAGATCATCCTTCCCCCCCTTCTTGGCAATTTTACCAATCCGCACAAGCTTCAAATTTTGTTGATTGTATGTGGTATGAAAACACAAGAAGCCAGTGCTGGGCCCAACCTCTGGAGCCAAACGGGCTGCTGCTGCAGGATTTATGGCACAGTATCCCATCTCTGCCACCTTCTTGGTACCAAGCTTAATGTTGAGATTCAGGGAGTGACGGATGTGCAGGCTGCAGTTGTTTGGAGCACAGCTGGTTAGCTATGAGAGTAACAAAAGTCAAGGTGTGAGTCTGTGTTTGAATTGAAAGCCGTCAAAGAAAACATTAGAGACAAGTAAGCACTATGTTCTCTGTACTTTGACTGCAGACCAGTTAACATGGAGGGTTAAAGAGCCACAACAAAACTCACGCGGAGTTTTAAAAATGCACTTGGCAGAAACTTCCATGTTTTAAAAGTAGTTGATACATAACCACATTTTTGCCAAGTCTTCTCCAATCCTGTGTGTTTCAGGTAAATCTTTTCGTGGAAAGAAGCTGTCATTGCATTTTTCTAAGCAGGATTTCTCCATGCTCTGCCCTGGTTTTCCTCCCAAGCATGTGGTAAATGAGACTTGATACCAGTCAAATGAATCGTTAAATATGCAAATATTTTAATAGCTGGAAAGCCTCGGAAGTTCATAAGGAAGTTGCAGCTAATGGAGTTCACTAGTATGTGACAAAAGGCTGATTACATTGCGAGGGGAAACAGCACAGTGCATTAGCTGCTGACAGATCAGCCCATCCATGTGGAAGATCTAAAGTGCATCTTTCTACCTGGGTATTTATCTCAGGGTTTACCTTAATCATCGGGAAGACAAAATTACCTAATCTGATCCAATCTCTTTACAATTAATGAGAAGCTTTTAATGTTTGCCATCAAATTTGCTTAATCATTTTATTCCCTTTTGAAAATCACTGCTCATGGCTTTGTGATATAAATTGGATACAAATAAAAGTCAGAGAATAACAAGGGCTTCTCCCTGACAAGCACACAAAAGACTGTAAATTTGTCTAGGTAGCAGATTCTGTGGAGAACTTTCCTTTCTAGTTGGTTTTGCTCTTGAATGCTAGGGGAGTCTTTTAAAGCAACACATCCTGCTCCTACGTAGCAGAAACTAACCACATATTTTCATAGGATCATACAACCAGGACACCAGGAGGATCTTAGCCTGGCTCACCCAGTTCACCTCTTTTCCATGCTCTGCAATTCACCTTAAAACTGAACATGATCCCACTTAAAAATAAGGAGTTTTGCTACCTCTCCACCCTTGCAATACTAGGAAATTGTGTCTCTATCATGAGGAGATCTGGTTGGCTCAGTTGGTAGATCATGAGACTCTGGATTCCTGGGGTCATGGGTTCAATGTAGGACATCTTGAGACAGTCTTACCCTGCTCCAGCAGCAGGGGTTGGGCTCAGATGATCTTTCAAGGTCCCTTCCACCCTGTAACCTTCTGTGATTCTGTGAGATGCCTAATTTCCAGTAAGTTTTTGTGACAGGTGTTTTAAGAGTGCCTTCATGGGTACCTGAATGGCACTTGAATCAATTATACCTGAACAGCACTTCTCTGAAATGTGTTACTCTGGCTCAGACACAAGTGTACAATTGTATCCTCTTTCCCAGTCTTCAATCAGCCATGGATTTTAAAATACAAACACAAAAACCAAAATACAAAGCCCCAAAACCAAATCTCTTATTCTGAGGTGTTTTAGGCACCTGTTCCAGTATTAATTTGGTTTTCAGCTCAGGTAATAAGACTGGCACACCACTGCATGCCGCTCTTCACAAGCAGCTGTCCAGGCTTGGTGTCGAGTTGTGAGGATCCCCTACTCTGATTGATGTATTTCTTCTGGTATGTCACAGCTGCATTGCCTGGCTACGTCCTACATTACTCTTAACTGTGCTGTATTTACGCATCTGTTTCTTTCCACTTAGTCACCCCCTTGCTTGCAGCAGAGTTTTTCAGTATTACTCATCAAGTCTCAGCTCTCTAAGGTTATTGATCATCTAAGTCCCACATGGGTTCCTTTGGGTTGTACGGTTGATCCATTTCTTTATGTTGGATCATTGTACTGTGGTGAAGTGGAAGAGTGTCTGTGATACACTGTGTTCAGATTAAGAATACCTATTTTTGTTTTTACAGCTCTATAAAAGGCCTTATAGTCGACAGGTATGTTTGGATTGGCTCAGTATTTAATGTGTCATAGGGGAACCCAGAGCAGAATTAAGCATCTGTGATCACTTTTAACACGGGAACCCCAAAATATACAGCCTCCTTGCCCAAGCCAGCAAAAAAAACCCAAAAAGATTAAAGTTGGCAGATTGTCAGTTTTTCTGCAACTCTGATTATGAAGGTCTGATTATTAATTTTTTTAATTACTCTTTTTTTGAAGCAAAACTGGAGGGTATATGCAGACAGCTAGGGGGTTTTTTATGTTTGTGCCAAATCAATTCCCGTGACCACAGAAGCCTATAAAATATGCAGAAATTGTCAAAATATACCATAAGACCCGAACATACCTTTTCTTTACCAGAACCAGAGACTTACGTCTGCCTTTAATTTTCAACAGTAACAGTTAAAGATCTATTTGTTAAAATACGTGACTGCCAAAGAGATGAACGTGATCTCCATGCTGTCTTTACCCCTTTTCTCTGAGGCAGCAGAGAACTCGCAGTTTTTGATAGGCAGTTAAAAGCTTTATTTTAAAATTCAAATGCATTCCTCAGAAGCTTCACTGTCTGTTGATTATGCCTCTCCTTCCCTCTCCTGCTTCCAGCACCCACCAGTAGTGGACAATTTCAGTACTGGTAACTCCTAGTCAGTCCCTGGGACCGTCATCTCTTACACACCTTATGTAAATGCTCCGCACGTGATGGCCTTTAAAGCAGTGAAAGAGCATCCCCGTGACCTGCTAGCTCGGTTTGGACTGCTGTGAAATGTTACACAGGAATTTCCATTTAATCTCTTTCAACCTTTTACCTATCAAACTAGACTCACTTGAAGGTGCAAAAGAAAAGCTTACACAATCACATTGAGAGAGCAGCCAGTGACCCTCCTCCTCACTCCTGCCTTGTTTCCTTGTCTCTGTTCAACAAATTGTGAGGCTGAAGATGTCCAATGATGTATGAAGAGCACAAAAACACAACCTGAGGATACATGTTAATTGCAGGAGAACACTTAAAGAGTAAAACCCCAAAGGACAGCTGCCTCCAAAGTGAACTCAGGATGCGCAGCACATGTGGCCGTGGATTATAGTATGGTGTGATTTGTAGGAAGTCTTACAACAGGTCTTAGGAGGAGTGGGCTGAGGGAACTGGTGTTGTTTAGTTTGGAGAAAAGGAGGTTGTGGGGAGACCTTATTGCTCTTGACAGCTACATGAGAGGAAGTTGCAGAGAGGTGGCAATCGATCTCTTCTCCCAAGTCACTAGCAATAGAACAAGAGGAAATGGCCTCCAGTTGTGCCACAGGAGGTTCAGATTGGAAATCAGAAGAAATTTCTTCCTGACCCAGTGCTCAGGGGTTGGAACAGACTCCCTGAGGATAGTGGTGGTGTTGCCATCCCTGAAGGGGAGGGGTTCAACAGACATGTAGATGTGGCCCTAGGGAACATGGTTTAGTGGGCATGATGGGGTTGGATCGATGGTTGGACTGGATGGTCTTGGAGGTCTCTTCCAACCTTAATGATTCTGCGATTCTGAGTGTATTTCTCCTGAGTCGCTGGCAATTGCAGATATGAGAACACCTGTGGCAATTCCTGCCTGATCAGCCAGAAAGGAAACATTGGAGCATCTGGCTTGTGGAAGAGTCTAGGCTGGGAAGGGGAGTTGTCTTGATTTTATTCCAGGAAGGTTTCTTTTCTTTGTTTTGTTTTACTTTTTTTGTTTTTCCTGGAAGCCATTAAATATAGGCTATCAATTAAAGACGAGCAAATGTTTCCACCACAAACCCATAGAGGAACCAAGTAGATAGTTGGAGAGATCTTTTCAAACTAGGCAGCCTCTTGAGAAAGAACTACATTAGCAAGAATGCCACTGGGCCAGTATGAAGCCCTGCATGGTGACACAGCTGTTGGAGAAGATTAGCCTGGAATCCTCTTTCATTACAGCCATGTGCGGCAAACACTTGCAGAAGTTGCCGTTCCTGGTCATTCAAGTTGTCCTTCAGAAATCTCTGATTATTTAAGTGAAAAACCGCCTTCATAAGCAGGAATTTTCAAGGTCTTTTTTTAAATTAACCCATCTAAGCCTGAATGGGTAGGGTGAAGAACCATGACCTCATGTCCCAGTGCAGAAGATTGTTTCTCCAAATAAAATAATTGTACTTTTGTTAGGGAAATTGGTTTAGCACCCCAGCACAGCACCAGTAATTCAGTTTCTAATTACAAAAAAACCCAAACCAAGCCAGCAAAAGTATACCCATGATGGCACACCCCAAACCAAATAAATGTATCTAGGTATTCCTGGTGCTTGAGGATCTGCAACAACTTGAGGACACTATGTTTGAAGTAATATTTACAGGAGCTGGCAAGACTCTTGCTGATTGAATTATCACCATTTTCAGCAATGTGTTGTATTATTGAATAATTTTTCATTTCTGATTTAGAAACAGATTATGCAACCCTGAACTTTAGGAGGGCCAACTTCAGGCAATTGCTAGGAGAAATCCCATGGGACAGGGCACTGGGAGGTAAAGGGGCCCAAGATAGCTGGTTAACATTCAGAGACCACTTCTTTGAAGCAAAGAGCATTCCAACAGGAAGGAAGTCAAGGAAGAGAGCCAGAAAACCTGAGTGGGTAAACAGGGAGCTGCTGGGTAAGCTGAAGAGGAAAAAGAAAGCCTATAGGTCATGGAAGGAGGGGACGGCCGCTTGGGGTGATTATAAGGCTCTGGTGAGAGCATGTAGGGACGCAACTAGGAAAATCGAGGCCTTCTTGGAATTAAACCTTGCAAGAGAGGTCAAGGGCAACAAAAAGGGCTTCTTCAAATACCTTGCAGGTAAAATTAACACTAGAGGCAATGTAGGGCCCCTGCTGAATGAGGTCGGTGCCCTGGAGGGTACAGAGGATGCAGAGAAGGCAGAGATACTGAACACCTTCTTTGCCAGTGTTGAGACAAGAGAGGAGCCTGCCTTGGTTGATGACAACTGGGTTAGGGATAAGTTGAGCAAACTGGATGGACATAAATGCAGGGGCACCCGCATGTACTAAGGGAGACAGTGGAAGTCATTGCTAGGCCACTCTCCATCATCTCTTCTAAGTCATGTGGATCAAGAGATGTGCCTGGGGACTGGAGGATAGCAAATCTTGACTCCAATCTTCAAAAAGGGTAAGAAGAAAGACCCGGGTAACTGTAGACCGGTCAGCCTCACCTCCATCCCAGGAAAGGTGATGGAACAATTTAGCCTTGATGCTAATGAGGAGGCATTATAATGACAGGAGGGTCATTAGGGACAGTCAGCATGGCTTCACAAAGGGAAAGTCAAGCTTGACCAACCTGATAGCCTTTGATGAGGGCATAACCAGGTGGATGGATGATGGCAGAGCCGTGGACATGGTCTATCTTGACTTAAGAAAGGCTTTTGACAGTCTCCTACAGCATCCTCGCAGCCAAACTGAGGCAGTGTGGACTCTGTGATCAGGTAGTGAGGTGGATGTTGAACTGGCTGCGGGATAGAAGCCAGAGAGTGGTGGTGAGTGGGAAAGAGTCTAGCTGGAGGCCTATGTCTAGTGGAGTCCCACAAGGGTGAGTACTGGGACCAGTCCTATTCAGTGTATTCCTTAATGACTTGAATGAGGGATTAGGGTGCACTGTCAGCAAGTTGGCTGATGATACAAAGCCAGGTAGTGTTGCTGACACCCTAGCAGACTGTGCTGCCATTCAGCAGGAACTGGACAGGCTGGAGAGCTGGGCAGAGAAGAATTTAATGAAGTATAACCAGGGTAAGTGTAGAGTCTTGCATCTGGGCAAGAACAGCCTCGGGTACCAGTATAGGTTAGGGACTGACCCGTTGGAGAGCAGTGTCGGAGAAAAGGACCTGGGGGTCCTGGTGGCCAGCAGGACGACCATGAGCCAGCAATGTGCTCTTGTGGCCAAGAGGGCCAATAGCATCCTGGGGTGGATCAGAACAAGAGTGTGAACAGCATCCTGGGGTGGATCAGAACCAGGATGGTTAGCAGATCGAGAGAGGTTCTTCTCCCCCTCTACTCTGCTCTGGTGAGACCACATCTGGAGTATTGTTTTCAATTATGGGCCACTCAGTTCAAGAAGGACGCGGAGGTGCTGGGGAGAGTCCAGTGCAGAGCAATGAGGACGATGAAGGAAGTGGAGCACCTCATTTATGAGGAGAGGTTGAGGAAGCTGGATCTCTTTAGTTTGGAGGAGACTGAGAGGTGTACTCATTCATGTTTATAAATATGTGAAGTGTGTCAGGAGGATGGAGCCAGGCTCTTCTCAATGTCATCTAGTGATAGGACGAGGGGCAGTGGTTGTAAGCTGGAACATGGGAGGTTCCATATAAATATGAGAAGGAACTTCTTCATGGTGAGGGTGATGGAACACTGGAACAGGCTGCCTAGGGAGGTTTGTGGAGTCTCCTTCTCTGAGACGTTTAAAACCTGCCTGGATGTGTTCCTGTGTGACTTGGTCTAGGTGATCCTGCTATGTCAGTGGGATTGGAGTAGATGATCTTTTGAGGTCCCTTCCAATCCCTAAAGTTCTGTGATTTTATGATATGAATCCAATGTGCATAAAACTTTGTATCAGCGATAGAAGTCCCGTGTTTTTATAGAAAATGACAAGAGCCACTGCTCTACTGTTGTAGTTTGGTGAAGCTGTGTGTATTCTTAGCACGCGGACTGCTTGGTTAGATTTACTCCTCTGTAAGTCAGATTTTAAAGTTTAAAAATCTTCACTTTCACTTGAAAAAGCTTCCTTGAATGCGTTGTAAGTAATGCTTTTAGCTCCTCAGCACACAGCAAATAAACAAGTCTAAATACAGTTGGAAAAACTATGGAGCTTTTAAAATTTCAGAAGTTCTTTACAAGAGTTAAAACAACAAGGAGACAATGAGTGGTAGGATGGAGTTTTCTGCTCCAGTTTCTGTCCAAATAATCATGTAGGGAGCCCTGTGTCCCTTGGGAAGTGAGTGGTACTGCTTGATTTCAGGTACTCTTGAGGATGATCTGAATCTCACCCTGCAAGCCTTCATTTATCCCTCTTGATCCCATGGGAAATTTAGGCTACTTAATGCTCTCACTTGCACCGTACTTGCAGACTAAAAGCCTCAGTGATGTCACCTTTAGGCCCCCTCCCACTCTCTTCCAAGCCTATATTAAAATTGGAGAGGATGGCCATGAGATGTTGTAATTTAATTAAATGACTAAGCAGTCTTAATTGATGTTTGCAGTTAAGGTAGCACACAGGAACCACCCCTATCCCATGCGTCCTGCTTAAGTCTCTCTAGCTGAAGTGTATTCAGAAAGGAATGGATGAAAGCGGGTGGTGGAGTAATCTCAAAGCACAGCTCTTGTTTGGTCCTACTCCCTTAAACTCTTAAGGCTCAGCTTGAGTGTCAGAAGGCACTTCCATGTTGTGCTTTTTCCCAGGTTTTGACGCCGTTTGTGTGCACCAGGAGCTCAGCTCGCAGGCAGTTCACCATTTTCACAAGCAGGCATTTATGAAACACAGTGCACGGGTTTACAGGTATGTAAACCGCTGCCAAAACAGTGTAGTTGATATCTTGTCATTGGATTAAATTCTGTAGGTGGCACTTGTGTGTTTCTGAATAAAGTAAAACATCATATGTATTATATAGTATTAATATATAATAAGCAATCTAGAATATTAAAGCATATATGCAGTGTATAGAGTTTCTAATACAGTCTCTTTTATATGTATGCGTACTTGGGCAGGAGTGTAATGCAGTCTGAATGTAATTTATGAAAACGAGAGTCTTTTAGGAAATGAGCATTGTTTAGATGGAGCTGGAAAGATTCTGAATTCTGTCACTTGGAGAGTCTTAGAAATGAAGTGCAAAGCATAAAATGAGGTGCATCTGTGAAATCTTTGGTGTTACATTGTTTGCCCTGATCATGAAGCAGGCAGTGGCCTGTGAAAGCTCTGACAATGCTATTTTAGCCTCCTTAGTGTGTGTTTGTTAGTGCATACTCTGTTGCTGTTAAATATGTATTACATTGCGTTCAGTGGAAGTTTTCAGTGACCTAGGGGAAAACAAATCTAATCAGAACGTAAAAAAAACTACGTATTTTCTTGAGCATTCTGAAGTATGTTGGAAAAATTGCGTTGACTGTGTGTGTTAACCGTTTCTATCTGCATCTTTAAAAAAAACCCATCCCTCAGCATTTACAGTCCTAATTAGAGAGACCACCTATTTGAAGACTATGCTTGTCACAGTGTAGTTGGCTCAATGAGAGAATATTTGTACACTTTAGTCAGTCTCTTTTTTTAGTATCGTTGCAATAAAACATATGAATGTCTTCATTGTTATATTTATTTATTTGTGGAAACTACACCAGTTTTTGTTCCTTGATGTTTGCATAAATGTTAAGGTTAGCTGAGCTAACTTTTTAGTTAGCAGAAGATTTGCTCCCTATCTTTTTCAGACTATCACCCTACAAATGTGTTTATAGTTTACTTGGCGCATATGTGTATCAAGCAGGCCTTCAATTAAATGAATATTGATGAAACTATTACCGTAGGTTATAAAATAATCAACCAGAGATTGCTTTGGTTTTGGTACTGTAGAATACAAAATGCTTTTTTGGGACGTAACAATTAAATACATGTGCACACACTTGCAAGTACGTGCACACGCTTCCAAGTTTTTATCTGTGAAAAAAACCCCAGTACACTAGTGTGGTATCTGTGTATGAGCTTTGTAGATACTGAGATAAAGTGCAATATTAATGGTATGTTTTTCTTTTGTAGCTTGGATCATCCTCCTCTGTGCCATTTACATCTATATTCTCACAGCTGTTTATGACTGTTGTAGTCCCCCTTATTATTGGACAGGTATGTCTTTTAAATATACATTCTTATTTAAAAAAAATAAGATAAAGAGAGCTGTCTTCAAGACAGACTGCAACCTGATAAGCTGCCACGTAGGAACAGCCTCAGGATAGTGCAGTCTAATATCAGAGAAAAGATGCTACAGTGCTCCCTGGAGCCACATTGATCTTTCTTGAGATTGAGCATCTGTCCCTCACTACCACAAACATACGCTACTGCATATCGAGAAGGGAGTTTGCGAACATAAAGTGGGAAAAATGGCAGCCCAGACGGTGAGAAATTCCAGCGCCATACAAATGAGCTTTGAGAATACTGTATAGTCTTTTTGTCACATGCCCTTTGCCTGGATGATGGAATAAGTTGTTCTTGTGTTATACGCTACTAATTGGCAGGAATAAAAAATTCTTAACATTAAAAATGATATGAGGGCTAATCAGCCTGAAGTTAAGAAATAGAATTAAGGCTGCTTGAGCCATACTGTGTGTGCTTTACAACAAGGGTTTTAATTGTACCATTGCAAACTGTTCTTTCTGCGTGACTCTTCTATCATTTTACACTAGACGAAGAGTGTAAGGAGCAGTTTAATATTTCACTTTATACTCGTTGTTTATATTATACCATGAGGCCTTATGTTTCACTGTAAAGATAGTAACTGTAGAGTAAGATTTTCTGTGACTCTTGTTCTGTGTCACATTTTTTCTTGCTTTGTAACAACGTTAATATTAATTTTTCTTTTCTTCCACACCATGGTGGGAAATTGTTATATTAACAGCTGTAAACTTACTTTAACTTAACTGAAGTCCTAGTAAAGTTTGGTTTCTATATGGTTTAAAAACCACTAAAAGTCTGATAAGAACATGAGCAAGATGAGCATGACAGTAGACACCAGTATCAGTACCTGCACAACCTGGCTGTGACTGTACCGTATAGAAAATGGGCATAACTGATGTGTCGCTGAAGGCCATTGAACTGCTCATGTGCTTTGAGCTAAATGCCTGGAATCTCCTTATTAGGACCACAAAGGGGTGCTGGCGAACCGACTTGTGTATCACATTCTTAACTTGTCAAATTTAAATTGAGTCTCCACCAAAAATAACTGAATCCTCCCATCCTGCAAGATCCAAAACTTGGAAGCCTTCGTTGGAAATTGATAGGAAACAGTGTGCGGCAGCAGATCTAGTAACCTCCAGTGATGGAGCCAGCAACCAGTACCGCAGTGTAATAAGTCTGCAGATGACGGTAGATTGCCAGACAAAGCCTTGCAAGAAATTGCTACCTCAGAGAATTGGGTTATTTTCTTGGCTGCGCCAAATAATACGGCTTAGTAACGCTAATTTCACAGTAATCATACAGAATAAATGCTCTGATCATAAATTCAGAATCAGAATTGTGATGAGGCTGAACGAAGAGCAGATGTGATTTAAGAGTTCTGAGAAAGACAGGAAGGAAAATACAGATAATCTTAAAGCCCCTGAAACTCAATCACAAGTGTATTTAGGAGTTTGGGGTTTATAAATACATTTGAACAAGAATTAGGATGATTTCCATTTAAGTGTTACAAGCAGCAGAAATAGCTCAAATTCCATTAAGCATAAAGACTTTATTTCTGAAGTTATTGTGCTTGGTTATATCTGTTCAGAGGACCTGGAAGAGAGGAAATGCAAAAATGCCCAGGGTAGATTACATTGATAGTCTTGGTTAGGTAGAACTGTACAAAGGTAAAGCGACTGCAACCCACCCAAACAGGAGTAGAAGCCATTTTTTAAGTCAGATATCAAAAATGACACGCAGTAATCAGGGAAAAAACAGTAACCACAGGACTGACTCCAAAGGGTACAGGGATAGAGGTGCTTGCCCTTCATCCAGAGGTGGCATGGATCTCTTCCAATGGAATGGGACACTCTGCGTTTGGTTGTAGACTGCTGACTACTAGTTGTTGCACCACACAGAAATGTGAATCACAACTTGCCAGCTCTGGGATTCAAGATGCCTAAGACATAATGGCCCACAGTTCCAGAGTGATGGTTTTAGCAATTACTTCTAATTTACCATTTCATGGCCATAGTGTCAATTCCTTACCACACACAATCATAATGGACAGCAGGAAAGCCAGTGGGAGAACGCCTGCGGGGTTACCTGGTAGCAGAGAGCTCAACTGGGAAGGAAAAAAGAGCCTGTGACTCGCCTGATTGGAGGATTTGCTTCTTTTCAGCCTTTTTGACTTAGCTGTGATCAACAGAGTCCTTACCCTTGATCCACATCAGTGTAAAACAGAGAAGGCTGCTTAAAGGAAGCATTCTCCGAGGGCTTTCTTTTCTTTTAAAATATCTCGCCTCTGGGAAAACCTGTGTTGCCTAAATGCTGATTTCCTGCACAGGCTGCAAAGCTGGCGGTTTGAGCAGCCCCTAGGGTACAAGCAAAGCAGATGAAAAGGTGCTTTTAGATTTGTTTTGTTTGGGGTTGGGGGTTTTTTGTTTGCTTTATGGTAAAATGTATCAAGAGTTTTGGTTGCTTGGCTGACTTGTCAGAATTTCTAATGATGACTGGGAGATACAAGTCACTGTAGTGTAATTGATGCTGATTTTCTGCTGTTTCTTGAGCAGTTTTTCAGTGTGACAGGACTGCCACTGAGAGGAGTCAAATACGCTCTTCCAGCCACTGACAACAATTTCGCTGTCAGGGGCTGCAGGTATGGGCTCTGCTGAGATGGTGGCTGCCATTTGTTGGGTACAAAAAGAACTGCTAAAGGGGGAGGAAGGTAGAAAGTTATCAGAGAGCTAATGAGTCTTGCTAACAGTAGATAGCACTTGCTAGTAGGTGGTCTTCAGTAAGGAGAACCACTGTTCTTTGTCAGGGATTTGCTGGTTGTCTAAACCTGAAAAAAAATGTTGTGGCCTATGACTTCTTTGCTAATTGACACTATGGTGTTACTCAAATCAATATTGATCGTGTAAGATTGCCTTTGTACTTAGAGGGTAACAAGACCCTAAAAATGGTACTATAAATGTGTTTTCAATATATTCAAATAAATATAAATACATTTTCAAGACCTGGCAGAAAGGTCTTGCAAAAAAGGTTTAATCTTCAGTGGTCTGATGTTCCATAAGCCTTGAAGATCTGTAGTGTATAAGAGCTTGTTATTTGTGCACCACTCCGAGGGGAACTGGAGAATTCTTGTTACGCAGTAGGCACGGTAATAGACATTTCATAGCAAAGACACTTGAATTTGCAGTGGCGGCACGAGGTTCCGATCATGGGGGTCCTGGTGGGCAGCAGGTTGACCATGAGCCATCAGTGTGCTCTTGTGGCCAAGAGGGCCAACAGCATCCTGGGGTGGATCAGAAGAGAGGTGGTTAGCAGATTGAGAGANTTCATTGTTTCCCTGAGTAGGAGAGTTCTGACGAATATTGCTGCTCCTGAGCTCTTGTGATTTTGCTGAAATAATCCTTTCCTTGTCTGGATGGGTGTGTGGTAGAGATGTTGGTTATACTTTTAGCCAGCAAGATGTAAGGTTTCAAGGATTGTCTGAGCAGTTTCATCACAAACGGTTGTGAGATTGGACTGAAGATGGTTGTTTCTTAGCTTATTTTTTCCTTCTGAAGTGGCACGTAACAGGGACAGTGAAAACTGCTGCAATATTTCCTTTCCCCTTTTGCAGATTTTCTCCATTCTCTACACCTAAGTGCTTATGACAGACTTTTATTTTATGTTTTATATTAAAGAGCGATTTATGATTAAATGTTAATGAAATAGAATCTTCACTGTGCTTTCATTATATTCTACTAGTTTGAACATTTTTCAAAGCAGCACACCAAAACCCACTGTTTTCTATGAATAAATAATAAAAAGCTTGTCTGTACATTATCATTCATGCATTCTCTAGTTGCCCCATTGGTAATTTGTCTGCCAGCATAAAGTGGGCACTTCACATTAAACAGACCTTAACTAAAGCTAGAATGAATGTTATGGTTTTAAGTAGCTCTTCCAAAATCTATAAAACGAAGCCAGTTGTACAAAAATCCTGACTGAATCAAAAAAATATATTGGTGTCCTACTAGTAAAGGATTTTAAGTGCCTTCTGCATCTTTGCCCAAAATGAAATATTGCCTGCCGTTGTCTGGGAGGTGTTACCTGCTTACAAACACAGTCCTGTGTCAAATCGTCAGTCCAAATGGAACAGAAAGGTGTAGCAATGTGTTTCTTTCCAAAGAGTAAGAAATGGAATGGGAAAGGTCAGTGGTAGCTGCTAGGGAGTAGAAGATACTATTCACCTGAGCCTAATGTTTGTATATAGGGGAGGGAATAGTTAAATAAGCCGTTCTGAAAAGGAACAACATCAAATCCTTTTGTTCTTAACTTAAATTCACATGGAAGTAGCCCTACTTTCTCTTTAGAGTCCAGGGGAGCTGCAAGGAGGAGGAGGGGTGACCTGGGAGATGAGTGTTTCTGCAAGCTTGTCACAGAAAACCTAGATGGCAGATAAACAGCATCCAGACCCCAGTTCACTCCCTTCTAATGCTGGTCTCAAACAGGGAGCAGCACCTAGTCTCCACAGGAATGCAAAATATGATGAAAACACGTACTGCGGCTACAGGCTTCTCTTACATGTTTGCCATGCTACACCTGTTTGTGAGCTTTTAAAGCAACAGTTGTAAATTTCCCTAAAATGTGAGAGTTAATTGGAAAAACAGCCTTTGTGGCTTTCTAAAGCTAGCTTAGGATGCATATGTGTGTCAGGAGCTATCTCTGGGGAGTGAACTGACGGACATAATGGAGCAAGGTAGCTTTTAGAGGAGTCAGGTAAGCCAAGAAGAGAAGCAAGACTCGTACAAAAAGATTTCTTTACAGACTGTGAAATTACTATTTTGCTTTTCAATTCCACCATCCTAAAAAGATACTGGCTTGCACACTCTGTGAAACAGGGGTGGATTCGACATTTGTTGATGTGCCAGAAGGTCTAGAAAGGTGGGTTAACAGTGCAATGCTTAGGACTTCATAGCAGCATATATGGATAGGAACGTGTCCCTTCACACAGGTACAGCCCCTGGAACATTATCAGGATGGGATCTGGCTGAAGTGATGCAGGTTCTCCCTTACAAAAGGGACTGTGTGTTTGAACAGTGCTGCAGACCTTGGGTATACGGAGAGTGCCTGTGCGGTGGAAGTTTGTGAGTGATGTTCCATCTTACTCGTGTCATTCCTACAACCTACATAATCTCCTTTCTGATCCTTTCTACTGGTTTTTACAGCTGCTGTCATCTTAGTTTGTTTTTTTCCCCCCAATTTTTCCCTCTTTCATATCTTGCAACCTTTACTGAAGTAGTTCCCAGTATTCCATGCAGACTTTTTCCTTGGTTTGCCACCACTGTATAAGAAGAGATACCAAGAAGTCATTGAACTGTTGCAGTTATGTAATCTGACTCAGAGCTTTTCAGAACAAAATTCTGCATTGCAGAGTTCGTTACACAGTTCTGCTGCTGGAAATTGTATTAGTACTAGCTAGGAATTACCTTAAACGACCGGTAAATAAGGTAACTGCTGTGCTTAGGTATAGAGATAGCCCAGCATATTTTCAGCTCATTTCCTCATACATTTCAATCTAAAGAAAAAGTAAGTTGTTTCTTAAATGAAATTGATGATCTCAGTAATTCTGTGATTCTGTCTATAAATATGTGGGGGGTGGGTGTCAGGAGGATGGAGCTAGGCTCTTCTCAGTGTCTTCTCAGTGTCAGTGATAGGACAAGGGGCAGTGGGTGTCAGCTGGAACATAGGAGGTTCCATATAAATATCAGAAGGAACTTCTTCACGGTGAGAGTGACAGAGCAGTGGAACAGGCTGCCCAGGGAGGTTGTGGAGTCTCCTTCACTGGAGACGTTTAAAACCCACCTGGATGTGTCCCTGTGTGACTTGGTCTAGGTGATCCTGCTGTGTCAGGGGGATTGGACTGGATGATGTTTTGAGGTCCCTTCCAATTCCTTAGAGTCTGTGATTCTATGAAAAGCCAATAATGCGGACAACAATAGATGTTCTGCTTTAAACTGGTTTACTGTTTGGATAAATGATTAAATGACAAATAAAGCTGAGTATCCCTGCCCAGGTTCTGAATTAAGTATGAGAGTCATCTTACCGTTTCGATCAGCCTCGCTCATGGCTTTCCAACTCCTATTAAACTGCGCTATCTGACAGTGCCAGCACCACAGACCAACAAGTGTCACTGGCTGGCTCTAAACTTTATTGCATTTGTGGGATTTATCCTTATTTCACTACAGATCTTCATAATTTTTCTCAAGTTCTGCATTAACCCTCAAAATGGGTTAAGAATGTAAAGGCTTTCAAGGCATCCTTGTCCTGAAACAACTCTGAGGAGCATAAATAACTTACAAATGGATTGTTTTTCAGTCAAAACAAATCAGCTGACATGAGCTTCCCTGTGGAAAATCTAGTTGAGCTTTTACAGATACATGAAGGGTTATATATCTCCCCTCTTTTAAAATAAGAATTTAGATTACCTCGAATCAGTGATCACAGGCTGAACTGCCTTTTGAAATTACAGATCCTCTTGAACCTTTTGAGATGATTGTGTGTTCAAAAGGATGGATTTTGCCTGAGTGTTTCCAGTGCAGTTTGACACTGGATTGATTAGAGCATTTGCCAAAGTCACAGCTTAGTTCTTCAGGGTTGGACTTAAGTAATTATAGAAAAAACACAATGTGCAGTAAGAAGCTGTACTGATATTTATAGTTCCTGAATCATTCATTCCAGCTAGATAGAGGTGAATATTTAAAGACTAGATGTTAAATATTTGGAGAAAACACTGCTTGCAGTTTCAGTTTGAAAATGTTTTTTTATCTTATGTAGCAGCCCGTGATAAATATGTGAATAAAGTGACGGAGCACTGGAATGGGCTGCCCAGGGGGGTTGTGGAATCTCCCTCACTGGAGATGTTCAAGACCCGACTGGACGGGTTCCTGTGTGACTTGGATCTAGGTGATCCTGCTGTTGCAGGCGGATTGGACTAGATGATCTTTTGAGGTCCCTTCCGATCCGTAGTGATTCTATGATTGTCACGTGTGTTACGGTTGTGCCGTGTACAGACGAAGGATTATGGGGTTTATATCAAAGACCTCTAGTGTAAGTTGTACTGTGGCATAATTAAGCATCACTTTTCTTTTTCCACTTCTCTTTGCTTTCAGTGAAAGTCTTTTGGAAGTTCTTTTTTAAAAAGTAGCTTTTTTTTTTTTTTTCCCAGTGTGAATTTAGAGGATAAGAGGATTTTTTTTTAAACTTAGCAAATCTTTTCTTTAGAGGTGAAAGACTTTGCTTTTTGCTTCTGATTCTTGGAGAGTCCCACGTCTGCTCAGGTTAGAGCAATCTGATTTTCCTGTTTTATGTCTTTCACACTGTGCACCCAGTGTCCTCACTCAGCTTTCTTGCCTCTGTTTCACTAATGGAATGACTTAGTCCTTAGTCCTGGTGGCTTTTAAGGAAGTGGCTGAAGGAGCCCTGGAATGCCCTTGCAGAAGTTTGGCTGTAGTTCTGAGCCGTGCTCTCTCTCTAACATCTGTCAAGAGTGAAATTTGTGACACTGAGTGTTCTCACCGGGGTGCCAAGCATTCCCTTCCATGGTGTCTTGTAAATCCGTTGGCTTTGTCAGCAGGTACCTTAGCGGTGCCGTGGGGTAAGGGCTGTTCCTCAGCCTGCCTAGCTTCACGTGAACCCCGGCTGCCAAATTTTTGGCGTGTGTCCTGTTGTGTGGTTGTCGAAGTCTGTTTGCTGGGGTGACTGGGACGGCTGCTTCCAGGACTTCCCTATTGCGAGACTTGCAAAAGAGCTGGGGAGGCAGGGAGGCAAAATGACAGCTGTGAGGTCATTCCCGCAGCTTTGGCAGTTAATGTGTGAAAAGGTCCTGTGGTAGCACTGAGGATGATACTTTGATATTAATCTTGAATACCTCTAAAATCTTCTGTATTATTAATCTGATGAGGGTGATGTTTATTAATGGTAACGAGACATCTTCAGAGCCCTCTGGTAGAAGTGATTCAGGATCTCATTCTATTCTTTCTGAAAGAGAACGTTGGGAGGTCTCATGAGAAATTAGGCAAGATAATAGGATCGTCGAAAAATTAACAGAAGTCACAGCTGTAGAGTAAAAGCATTAAAAAGGGGTTTTTTTTTTCCCAAACCATATAAAGTGAAGAGAAAAACTAAAAGCAACTCCCCAGGCAGGGTTGAAAGAGATGTGTTGTATCTGCTGAGGTTTAGTCCTGTAGTATTGTCCTAATTTGAAAGTTGAAGTCACTTTAAAATTTATTGTTATTTCTAAAAAATTCTTGAAAAACAACTTCCAATTCTGTTTCCTGAAAGTGCAGAAGTTCTGCTCAGTACAGTAGGTTTTCTTCTTTTCATGTGTTAATTCTGTTATTCTAAAAGTGTGCAAATAGCATTTGTCTTTGGATTTACAAAAAATCCAGATATTCAGAGTTTGAATTATTTAAGCTCCCACAACACATGCACTTTTGCTTTTCAAGCTTGAGTTATAATTTAATTAAAAACTTCTGGTGCATCGCTGGCTATTTAAATATTAAAATGTTCCATGGATCACTTTCGATTATCTACCGACGTGAAATTCCTGAAGATGTCAGATTTTTAAGATTCCCAAAGTTGCACTTGGAATTGTCTGTTGATGCAAAGGGGACTGTGATAATTACATACATCCATTAGTATCAGCAGAGGAGATAAACTTTGGGGAGGCTTAATGGGCATGTCTCAGTGACAGCTAGCAAAGAACATTTGGCATGATTAAGGATGGGTTTGAATGTACTTGAAAATATACTCTCATTATGGACGCCCAGTGGAAGTTGCACTACAAATGTTAAATTCCCCAGAAGAAGAGTTGTGTGGCAGGGAAACTTTAAAACCCGCTGTGGCCGTCATCCAAATTACTCTCTTCTCTTTGTGTCTTTCCGCTGTCAGATTCACTTTGTGATGCCCAACTTGGCTCCCTGCATCTTTGAAAAAAGGCAACCTGTTGGTTTCTGTGTTTCAGATTGTCCGAAGGTACATCAAGGACTGGCTTGAAAGGAAGAAACCTCCGTTTGGCACCATCAGCAGCTGCGTGCTCCTCATGATCATCTACACCACATTCTGCGATACTTTTGCCAATCCAAATATCGACCTCGATAAATTTAGCTTGATTATAATAGTGTTCATAAGTAAGTTCAGCCTTAGAGCATCTATCTGGTCGGTGTTTCAGGCGTGTGATGAGCTGCATGTACTGAAAAGGGGGGAGCTGCAAGGACTCTGGCCTATGGGGCTAGAGTTTATATTTGTAAATCATCTGCTAAACCAGATTACCCATCATCATAGGGGCTAGATGCTTTCAGGGTGCTGAGTGAGTACTTCAGGAGGGATGAACACTGCTATTTAGATGTGCCTGAAATTGCTCCAGTGTCCTCCCTTTCTGAAGGGGGAAGAGAATCCTGGGGCAGGAACGGGCAGGGCTCATTGACAGGGCTTTAAACTGGGTTT
>VXBP01002597.1:415-25580 GCA_013400115.1 Rhinopomastus cyanomelas
AGACTGTGCTGCCATTCAGCGAGACCTGGACAGGCTGGAGAGCTGGGTTGAGAAAAATCAAATGAGGTATAACAAAGGTAAGTGTAGAGTCTTGCATCTGGGCAAGAACAAACCCTTGGTACCAGTATAAGATGGGGACTGACCTGTTGGAGAGTAGTGAAGGAGAGAGGGATCTGAGGGTCCTGGTGGACAGCAGGATGACTATGTGCCAGCAATGTGCTCTTGTAGCCAAGAGGACCAACAGCATCCTGGGGTGGATCAGAAGGGGGGTGGTTAGCAGATCAAGAGAGGTTCTTCTCCCCCTCTACTCTGCCCTGGTGAGACCACACCTGGAGTGTTGTGTCCAGTTGTGGACTCCTCAGTTCGAGTGATTTGGAGCTGCTGGAGAAGTTCCAGCATAGGGCAACAAAGATGATGAAGGAGGTGGAGCACCTCCGTTATGAGGAGAGGCTGAGGGAGCTGGGTCTCTTTAGCTTGGAGAAGAGGAGACTGAGGGGTGACCTCATTAATGTCTATAAATATTTGAGGGGTGGGTGTCAGGAGGATGGAGCTGGGCTATCCTCAGTGTCATCTAGTGATAGGGCAAGGGCAATGGTTGTAAGCTGGAACATAGAAGGTTCCACATCAACATGAGAAGGAACTTGTTCACAGTGAGGGTGATGGAGCACTGGAAGCGGCTGCCCAGGGGGGTTGTGGAGTCTCCTTCACTGAAGATGTTCAAGACCCGCCTGGATGTGTTCCTGTGTGACTTGGTCTAGATGATCCTGGTGTGGCAGGGGAATTGTACTAGATGATCTTTCGAGGTCCCTTCCAATCCGTAATGATTCTATGTTTTTATTTGTCCAATTCCCGTGGCAGTCCTGTTTGGGGGAATATTTACTGTACCAGCTTTTGGATGCACAGTTTTCTTGACAGTTATTCTTATATGGACCACTTCCAAGGAAACTGGTTTTGATTCCTCTTGGTTTGTTGTGTAGGTGTAAATAAGAGGTGCAGAGATGCTGTTGCAAAGGCAGTTGTGGCGTTCTGCAGATACACTGTTAGCTTCTCTGAACCATGTGCAGGAGAGGAACCAGGTAGTTTGGAAAATGTGCAGTAAAAGGTGGCGTCAGTCAAGTACTGGTCTACTCTCTGTTGGGATTCATGTAATTTATGGCTGGAGAAGATTCATCAAGTTCTTGAATCTAAATTGTCTGCTATCACATGCTCTATGAAGTCTGTGGAGTTACACAATGTTTCAGTGAAGGAGACATTAGAATCAGAAATTTTACACAGCAAAATTCTGTGTACAGAATTAACACTGGGTTATGAAAAAAAATATCAAATAAACCACCTTATTGTATGTTGAAGTTGCAATATATCTAGTATATCTATAGACAGGAGCTGTTAGACACTAAGGAGAAGCATTCAGGACAGGTTTACTTTGTTTTTGCAGTTTATGCGGTTTAACAAGACAGTGAACATGAGTTTTAGTCATTGTGACTTGTGTACAGTTTCATGATATGACCATCTGTCTCATGCAGCAGACATTACCTACAACTCTCTTCAAATGATCCAGTGCCTATCATAAAAAGTGAGGTTGTTTGCTTTTTAAAGGAACAGCATGATAGCACTTGGCGGTACACTGCAGTTTACTAGCTAATAGGTCAGACAAGCTAAGACGGCTCTTCTGTCCAAACAGAAGGGTTGAATGCATTCCTTCTCTCTTATTTCTGAAGTGTGTAATCTAGTTCCACAGACCATCTGCTTGGTTGTTCTAATATTTCTCCTCTTTATCATGCCGAACAAAACCAAGGTGTACAACAATACCCAGGGGATAATTGGAATGGTACCTTTAAGCTGCATTTATGTATTTATTATTTCCCCCCCCCCCATTTTCCTGTTCAGCCATTTTAGCAACAGATACAGAGAAGCATTTTTTGCCTTTCATACGTTTTCATATTTAATCTGTTTCCTAGAGGAAGGTCTTGTTGCCCTTAATAAGCGATATTGCAGCAATGTTAATGTGTTCCCTGGCACATATGTTCCCAAATGGATGGTATGGGATTGCTTTTTATTAGACTGGTTTGTTTACAGCTGAATTAAAAAAAAATATTTAAAAGTGGTATCAAAATGCAAATACACTGCTTTGCTGGGATGAGATACTTGTTGTAGTTTTTATTGTGCATTAAAAAAATCTCAGCATTAAGTAGAATGTCTTGTTAGTATATATTTATCTCTCTATAAAGTAGAATAGCTTGAAATTCCTGCAGTGTTGCATGTCAGTGGTGCAGGAAGAATTACATTGTCGTATACATTTAATAAATAAAAAAGATTTAAAAAGCCAAGCTGAACCTTTAAAGCTATTGTTAAATCAGAACATCACATTTATACAGACAAGCTAGCATGGATTCTCTCAATGTAAGTTAAAAAAAAGAATGGAGCAGAACCATCCCGTTGTCAGTTGAGGATGAAGTCTGTAAATAGACACGCTGGGCGCCTTTGTGCACCATGATGATGAGATGAAGTGAATGTACCTGGCGCTGCAGCGGTCAGGGCGTTGTAACACTTCCGAGCCACTCTTGTGGAAGGAGAAGCCAGAGAGGACAGAAGGTGAGCAGTGATTGCATTGGTCGTGTCAGGCTGGTCCTGAGCGAATGATTTTTGGTAGCAGATCTGTCAAAGCAATGACTGTCCCCGAGGAGGTTGAACTTTGGAAGTTACTTTGGAGGTGGAGTTGTGGAAGGAGATGTGCAAACATTTGCTTCCTCTAAGAACTCTGGAATGCAAACAAATGCATGCAGACATTGCTGGGTCTATTTGGATATTCAAAAGCCCAGCTGCCCACACATACTTCTATGTGAAGGCTTTCCGTTTATCACTGAAGTGTCTGGAAAACACTTATCCCAGTGCAACTTTTTCACTCTGAACCACCTTACTCAAGTCAGCAGAGCTTCAACTCTATCAAATTTTCCACCTTTATTTTCTTTCCTGTATTATTTGATATTCAAAAAGCAGCGTGCTGTTAGGTACAGAATTTCTTGTGGAGATCACAGTATGTCTCCAGCAGTTACCACTCTTCTCATCCTACTGAAGTCTCCTCTATCCCATTCAGACTATTCTTAGTTCCTTTGTTGTGTTGTCAACAAAAAAGGGGAATCATGTTAATGGATTGTTTAATTTTTGGAGACATTAGAGTGGCCATGAGTAAATGGGAAGTGGTGGGACTCTTCAAGCAGTGGGGAGTACAACTTTCACTTGTGTTTCACTCTCAGGTTCCTTATCAAACAATAGAATAATAAATCTTGTGGTATTCTTCAGTGGATATTTACAAATATCTGTTTGGTCCAGATATTTCTTTGAATGACTCTAACGTAGAATGTTAGAGAAAAACAAGGCATCTTTTGCTTTTCTGTGGTCATTGATATTTCAAGGTCCAATTAAGTCTGAAACTAAGGGGGGGAAAAAAAGGAAAGACACCTATTGCAACCACTTTTGCTCATTTTTTTTAGGGTAAATGTTCAAAAGAAAGTATTATTCTATTCTACTTTTTTCCCTGCAAATCTTGGGTAGAATATGCCAGCCTGTGTACTTCAGATTTAGCTTTACTATGGATCCATCTTCCTTACCAGATGGATTATAATTTTCTGAACCAGCCTTTCCACTTGAGGCTAATCCTTTTGGGAAGAGGTAGTTTTCCTGTTTATCTTAATTGACGTGTTCTGTAAATTTCAATCTCTACATTAACTTGACCTTAATTATGCAGCCTCGTTGATAAATTGAAGGTTACCCAGGCAAGCTCCATGTGTGATTAATATTTTTTGTGTGTTTATAAAACATTAAAAATCTGAACCTTCTTAATCTTTCTCTTCAGTCATTTCCAAAAGATATTTACGGAATTTATCCATTTTTGTTTGCGTTCTTAGAAGTTATTGTATGTGAGATAGATACTTTGATGTAAATCTATTTCTGCATCCTCTTTCTGTAAAAAAAAATATGGTTTGAACATTAAAATATCATAATTTATTCTCAATAGTTTTCTTGGGCTTATTTACATTTTTTTTCTCTCCAGTCAAACATGCATTGGATACATTAGTAGACTGTTGAAAGTCTCCTAGCACTGTCTGGCCTTAGCAACCCCTGGTGTGTAAAGCACAATAAAACCATTGTAGCAATTAAAAATAAAAAATGGTAATTTGATTCGTAGCCAAATTTTATGCTTAGAAAGGGCAACTTGCACAACTTGAACCTAAATGCTGAGATAGACTGGGTTAACCTTAAAATTTGAGCCACCAGTCAGCATTTGTTAGAATAAAATTAGAGTAAATACTTGCAAATTGAGCTGTGGGCTACTACTGACTTTAATTTGTGGCAAAATGCTGAAAATTCTTGTATTAGAAATCAATTCTCACAGTCAGAGCAGGTTGAGCAGCCTTGCAAGTAGGAGCAGCCCTGATGCTCCAGGCGGTTTTGTCCTGTACAATTAAGTTGTTAGAAGGAGACTCTGGTACTTCGGGAAAATCTCACACTGCCATTATTATCAGTAACATTCACAGCTGGTTTGTAGTAAAATGCAGGTCACTGTAGCATGCGAATAAATATCTTTCTGACTGCACAGGATGATAATTGCTCTGCCTGCACTTTCTTTGGCACCTATTTATCTCAGTTGAAACAATTGATAAAAATATTTTTGTACCAATGTTAAGCACTTCCAAATTATATAATGATTTTTGTATTTTTTCACATTTACTCCAGAGAATGTTCACGCTAAATTGAGTGTCGCTGCTGCTGGTCTCTTTATTAGTCCAAATAGGAAAAGTATGGTGTGTTCCCTGCCTTATTTTGCATGAGATCGATTTTTTTTTTAAGGTGAGATTTCCTCTTTCCTTGCATGTGAGCCAGAATGGAGAGTTACATACCGGGATATCAAGTAACTGCCTTCAAACAGAAGACAAATTCACTAAAGTGAAAATGATTGTGATAGTTCTCTAATTTGCCCCACAGTGTATGTAAAACTGACTTTTAAAGTGTTTAGTGGCTAATGGATCATGTAAGGTCAGTACTAGCCATAGCTGTTATGGCTATTATTTTCTCCTTTCATGGGAGGGTGCTCAGCAAAATGAGATTGTCACGCTCTTTTTTTTTTTGAGAGGACGGCGACAGACAGTTAAAAGCCTCTTCATGTAAGGATGTTATTTCATAAAGACACCAGCACTGGATTATCCCCTTCGCTTTAAACTTCTGCCAGCTTGTACAAAGAGATAAAACAAAATAGCCCCAATCCCAGGGGTGGAGAAGTGCTGGCCAGATCTGCCCATGTCCATAGCTTTCATTTTGATTAGTCACATGTGAGGAAAATTCACTTAGGCTGAGAGGTAAATTTAATACCAGTTATGCCCATGCTGTTCATATCACAACCATTTTCACATGATGCCACTTAATTCCCTAAGAAGCAGAAAGGTAAATCGGTGGCTGGCCAGCTAAGGTGTCATAATGCATTAGGACCAGGGCTCGCTGCAGGGGATAATGGTTCTGATTGCTGTTGACTCATGTCTCCACCAACTGCCTCATGTAAAATAAGTGACATTTAAAAGGCATCAAGATGTGAGAAGAGGTAAAAAAAAAAAAAGGAATTAAAAAAAAAAGAAGACGAAAAAGCCAGAGTACTAAACTTGCCACTTGAACACAAAGTCCCTTTTTCACCCTAAGTGGTGGTATAAAAACGATAACTCGACATGCCATAGGTGACCCGCACTGTGCTTTGAACTTCCTGTCTTGTGTTTTTAGAGAAAAATCCGTAAAATTGCTTCTGGGAACTGCTCCAACATGTTATCATTTATTTCCCATTTAATTTTTTTTTTTTACTTTTCTCTTTTTTTGCCCTTGAATATCAGTCTATTCATCTTTTAAAAGGCTTAAGGCTGAATCAAGTTAGGCAATGGTATACAACAAGAGGCAGCCTAGTCTCTGAAGGCCCATTTAAGTCTATTTTTATAAAGAGAATCAAATTCCAGTTTACAGTAAGCATATGCTTCAGTTGACATCTGTTTCTAAGACTTGGATGCTTTGTTTGCATAACAGGCACCAATAAATGGCCTTGTTTTAAGTCTGCTCACTCAGTTGTATTTGGGTTGTTCAGCTGGGGATTTGAGTTGCAGCTGATCCCCTCCCGCTCATCACAGATATGAAAGAGAAGGGAAAAACCCCATAATAAATCTGAGAAACCCAGTCTGATTTATTAATAATGCCTGTTTCAGTGTTCTCAGTGAGACACTTTGCTTTTTGTTGGATGACTATGAAATTCTTGTTTGCCCAAGCAGAGAGGTGCTTTTCAAATATCAAACTGAAGACGATTAGAAGTGTATTTGTAGATTTTAAAATTTTATTATTATTATTGATTCATTTAATAGAAGTTGTATCTTGTTGAGCTGACAAAGCCCGGTATTACAAAGTGTAATGCTGAGAATTAAATGAATGATACGTGGCAGAAATGCATTTGTTTTGGCAACATATAATTACATTGTATAGTAATTTTATTTTTTTTGAATACAGTGTTTTCTTTAAGTGTGGACGCCCTGCTGATGATGCAGTCTAAAATATTTTGTAAATAAAATTTAATTCCATCTGCTTTCTTGGGAGAACAATGTTCTGAACTTCTTAAGGCAAGAGAAGTACATTTATCAATTTTTTAGCTAGTGGAACATAAGACTGTCATTGCAAGTGATGCATTCTGTTGCAATTCTATGATATTTCTCTATAGTAATATTTTAAATACAGTTCTATGAAACCCAGGAAATGCCTGCAAAGAGAAGGAAAAAAACCGTATTTGTAGTATCACAATTATGAATTTACTGTGCTTAATAACTACAGTAGGATTTTCTTAAAGAAGTAAGTATCAACACTGATTCCTTTTTAGTATTTTGAACTTCCCCCCCACCCTTTCTAAATTAATGTCATGTGGCCTCTAGTAGTCAACAGAATGTAACGTGTTTCGGGTGGATTTACTTACCAACTTTTCCTAGGGGTGCAAACAGCAGTACTGTGAAATGTATCTACTCCATTTACTCTTATCCATTGCACCTACTTTCTTTTTCCCTTTAATTTTTATATATGGTAAAAATTTCATTGAAGAGAGATTTTTAGATGACAGGCCTGTAATTTTAAACCCAATAGAAGAGGTGTAAGCAATTTGAGCTTAGCTGAAGCATAATCTTAGGTTGTCAAGAAGAAACCCATTCTCCCTATGCTAATCAATCAGTATATCAACCGACCAATCATCTCCTCAGCTTAGCATATATCCTAAGGTTTGATATATCTATTAACTGCCCATCATGCAGCTGGTCTCTGGTTGATGAGATTCCCCCTATCTTGGCATTTGGAGGCAGACGACTGAGCTATCACAGCCTCAGATAAATACTAAAGTGGAGATTTCAATCCTGCTCCTGATAGCAAAGACAATCCAGGAATATAGAACATATTTTCTGAGAAGAACACAGAGAGAATTACATTTTCGATGGTGTGTTCTATGTGAAAATTGCATATATTCCCCTACCCTCCTTGCTTCCCTAGAAGTAACAGGAAATTGGTCTTTTATTGTGGCTCAAACTCTGAATAGAAAAAAGGAACAGCAGGAAAATGCTGAAATTTACTGTTGTCTGCTAATTACTACAACAGTGACATACAACTACATTTTAAAAAAGTGGTTTTCCTCATTATTACAAGTGTTACTACTTTATTGATGGAAAGCTGTATGAAAATAGTGTCACAACACATTTAAAATGTAAGGAAAAAGTTTGGATTTCAGAAGATTATACACCTGCCTCTCCATTTTTAAAGTCTGAGCTCAAAACATCATAAGAAAAGTCCATAATGAAGAGTCTACATGCAGTATGTGAGTTTCACATAGTGTTTCAAGGTCCATCTGTGCAAGAAACGCTCTAGAAACCAATGACTTTATCGTGTTGCCATTAATATAAATCTGTCTCAAAGAATGAAGTGGCCTAGATTGGGTATTCTCAGATTTTCCTACTCCTTGGGGAGAATCCCAGGGTTACCCAATGATCTGTGGTCACCATGGAGTGGAGCACACATGGGAAAAGACTGTGATGCAAATTAGAGTAGAAAGATGGGGCCCAACTCCTGTGCTGGTGTAGGACTAAGCAATTCCTGCTCATGTTGATTAAGAATTTGATCAACTTTCTTCTAACCTCTCCAATGGAAAAACCTAAGTGTGTTGTTATGAGGTTAGCTTATAGGCTCTTCAGTGCTTCCATTTAGTTAAATCAGTTTTAAGTGTTTGCTTTGGTTTGTTCCTTTGGTTTTTAAGACTCAATCCACTGGATGTTCTGAAATACATTTTCAGCACCAAATGGCATAAGTCCCTATCTCAGTTAAGGCACTTTATTCTTGACCTAAGGACAATTCTGTGTCAGAGTGTAAAAGAGTAAGTGTTTACCACGTTTTTCTGCAGAGTTATTTTAGCACCTGTGTTGCTCTTTCGCATTATTTATGCCCTCTGAAATAAGAACATGGTCAGTTAGGTCATAGTTTATTACAGTAACATGATAAATGTGCAAGTAATCGAGGAAAATTGGTTGCTAATGTTACAGACCACTTTGGAGACTAAATTCTACTCTTACTGCTGTTGTATCCTCCCATAACCCGCCAAAACATTGATTTCCTGGGAAGAATGCCCATGGATTTGACTAGTAAATGATCCACAGCAGCATTACTAGCATATACTAATCGAATAAAGGCTACTTAGTTTAACAGAAAGACTATGCATGTTTCAAATTCAAGGCTGTTTCATTAGCTGAGAATCCCTGGAATAAAACCATCTGAAGATCTGGCTGATGGAAAGTGCCAGGTGTTATATAGGACTCTTGAAACCTGTTCAGGCAGAAAGAAACCACAAGCCATAGCAGTGTAAGTTCTCTTTTGCTGCGTGTCATACCTGATCTGGAAGGATCTGAAGCGTCTTTGTGCTTATTTAATCCTTGGCCTTTGAGGAGATATTTTCTATACTGACTCCGACTGTAAATAGACTCTTAGAATCTAAATTCGTATAGATCATGGATGACTGAATACAGTTTGTGTTGACCTAAACATTTCATTTAAATACATTGTAGGATTCATGGTTCCCTTTTACCAGTATATAAACTTCCAAGACCTAAGATACAGTATTTTGTTAGAGAGAGATGGTCCATAGTCTTCAAAGTGAACTCTGCACGCAATTGTCTCCACTTCCATACACTTACTATCTCCTGGCAGCACAGAGCAGATGCTCTTCTGATAGTTTGGTGAGTGATGTAGAATGGCAGAGTTTGATAAAGGAGAAAAATACTGAACCAGAAGCCACTAAGACAAAAAAAAACCCCCAAACCCCAAAAAGTCCAAGAAATCCAAGCTCTAGGCACAACTTGAGAACACAATCAATTCAAAATAAATTCCACTTTATTTTAAGCACCACCTAGGCGTGTATAAATCATTTCTCCAAACTTCCATGTTCTGCACTGAATATTTGAGGACGATAAAGCAATATTAGTAACACATTTGTTCCCTTCTCTTCCCATGACATATCTGTAAAATACAACAAACCAAACCAACAATAAAAATGCAACAAACAAATAAATCCATGAACAAAACACACAACATCCCTGCAAACAGCTAGTTTCCTCACTTCATCTATAGACAAAAAAGAAATGAGGATATTGGAACTGACTAGTTAGAGATACAAGGCTACAGCTGAGATACGTTTGATCTCAAAGCCATTGTGAATACTAAAAAAAAAAAAGGCAGTTACTTTATTGAACTATCCAACTATTTGTCTGACTGAGATTCTTTAAAGTCTTCCTCTCTGCACAGCTTTTTAGTTTGTGAGGTGAGTAAATAGGCACAGGCTCAAAGCATATTGTTCCATATTTAAGTGGTGTGGTTCAAATATCAATGAATATTCTCTTTTTCTTAATTTCTACCCTTCCCAGAATGAGTGTTCATTTAAATCAGATATTAGGAAACCAGATGACTAATCCTAAATTCAGGTGTACTACCACTCAGGCTCAGCAGATTGCTAGTTGATCATGCTAAGATGCTCCCTTATCCATTATTGGATCTGAAAAAGAGGAGGATTAAGAATTATCTGACTTCTCAGTTAATGTGCAAATCATCTAAAAGCTCAGCTTAGAAAGGTCTTAGAAAGCTGAGCAGCACTAAAATAATAATGTCTTCAGAATTTTTTAATAATGTAAATGTACTGCATCATGTTTTATAGAGTGAAAAATAGAGGTTTATGGTTTATATCTCAGGTGGTTTTTTATCTCTCTCTCTCTCTCCCTGTTTCTCCCTGGTTTTGTAATTATATATGAAAGTCCTGTAACTCTATTTTTAATTAATTTTTTTATTGCATCTAGGAGTTGGCACTTGGGAAAAACTCACATTTTCTGAAACAGTAAAAAAAATTGTATTACTTTCAGGAAACAGTGGCAAACAATTGAATAAGTATCTTTGGAAATGAGCATTAGTATTAATTAATCTGTGTACTTTTAATAAAGCATAAGGGAGGGAAGGAAAAGTGTGGCTCAGGAAGTAGAGCTATACAATGTATCTGATTTTGCAGGGTTGATTATGGGGTTTTTTCTGGGGTACTTTATGTATGGCATCTTTGCTCTTGGTTTTGGTGGTAAAAAACCCTTCACTGAAAAGACCAAACCACTATTTTTCCCTATTTTCAAGGGACAGAAGAGCTTGTGAACCAGAAGGCATCTCTTACGTTCCATCTTTGCATTTCTAGGCCAGTTCTCCTCTTTGCTACAGCAATATTTTATCGTTTCTATCATTCCACCGTGTACCATTTGCCTTTCAAAATCTGTGCAAAGTATTTAAAAAGAAAAGAGAGGAAAACGCTGGTATTTCAAACCCCTATTATAATGCATTTTTCAAATATGTCAGACACATCTTTGTTAAAATTAAACCAAGGATTGGTTTTGAGCGAATAGCCCTATATCCTTACAGATGCTGTGGATGGATGCATCTAAGCTGCTTATTATATTGATGGGTTTTGCTGCTCTGCAGTAAATGAAAACAGGCAGCTGCTTCCTCCATCAAAGCAAAAAAAAAAAAGCAGCCTGAGTTTTTATTAAACGAGTGTTCATTTCTTCTATTGCCAAAATTCTTACACAAAACAAAAGAGCAGTTTTAGCACATTATTGCTTAACTAGACATGAACAACTGACAGCAAGTGATAAGCCTGTCTGCTTTTCACAACTGGTAATCATTTTTGGAATAGATGTTTTAATATAGTTGAATATAAAATTTTGTAATTTACATCTACAATGGTACATAAATTTATAGATCCAGGGTTGGGTTTTTTTCTGCAAGAGAATGAAGGCTATAATCACAAAGAGGGGGGTTCCAGTGTTGTTCCATTTTTAATAACTATTTGAAAACTAGGTAGAAAAAACACCCAACCAAATGCCCTCCCAACACAATTAAATTCATTCATTTAATAATAATTTTTAAAAAGGCAGGCTAAAGACAATCACACAAGTAGATTCATAGTTTCCTGGTTTTTCTTTATGAGAGAGCTTTGTGTCCCCGTATAGCTTTGCCTTGTTACTGTATTTTCACATTGGTTCCATTGAGCCTCTTAAGTTTTGGTCTCTAAGAGAAATTTGCAGCTTGCAGACCATCATGTTTCCCTCCTAGTCATGAATAATAATGAGAGTGAAAGTGAGAGATACCGCGCTGAGGCCATTTTGCTGTGGCTGAAGAGCTCAGCCAGTGCTTATACATATTTCTCAATGATCTGAATATCATGAATTCTGCTTTAGATTGAGAGACAAAGAGTTCCTAAAAAATGCATGTGCATGGAGAAAACTAGTGAGACATCTTTCTCTTTGTGTCTTCCATTCCTTCTGGGCTCCTTGTACCTTTTCCAACTCACTTAGAGCATTCCTGCTGTGGAAAAGTCAGCTCACTGTCCTTCCTGCCTCCAGTTACTCCTCCACTCTGGACTTACAAGGTGGTTAAGCAGAAGGTACTACTGAAACGCTATTAAGGTATCTTTCTGTCCATACTTTTTTCCACAGTCTGCAGTTAAATACACTTGAGATAAGTTCCAGATGACGGAGCCTCAGATCCAACAGCTGGACTTGCAAAGCAGAGTAGCTCTTACATTGCCACTTGAGATGGTCAAATGTCCCGAAAGGCACAGCCCTCCACTGCTTGTCTCCTTCAGGAAAAACCTGCTCCCAAATTAAATGTAGTAGGAAAACAGCTTCATTATTCCAGCCACATTGTCTGCAGGCAGCTACATGGTGATAACCCCTATTATATCTGCTGCTGGTGTAAACTTGAGGCTATAAGTTTGAACACAAGGGGTTTGTGTACTGCAAACAGAATGAAATAACAAAGAGTTGGGGTTTCCTCCAATTTCTTCCAGCCTTCCAATACCTGAAGGGGGCTACAGAAAAGCTGAAGAGGGACTTCTCCAAGTTTCTCTAGTGATAAGACAGGGGAAAGAGTTATACACTAAGAGAGTTGAGATTTAGATTGGATCTTGTGAAAAAAATCCTCCCTGTGAGGGTGTTGAGGCCCTGGAACAGGTTGCCCAAGGAGGTTGTCACTGCTCCATCCCTGGAAGTGTTCAAGGCCAGGTTGGATGGGGCTCTGGGCAGCCTGGTCTGCTGAAAGGTACCACTGCCCATGGCAGGAGGTTGGGACTTGATGATCTTGGAGGTCCCTTCCAAACTAAACTATTCTATGATTTTAATGAAGTGACTAGACTTGTCTTCAGATTATTATGAAGGTCACTTTCTGTGCAAGGTTTCCACTATTCTGAACATACACTTTATAGCAGCTAAGAATGGGAATATTTATAGTATTAGTGCCACACCACATGTGTTTATGTGTCTTAGGTGGGAAATGTAGGTGATGTCTCTGTAACCTGGATGGCTGATAATTTTTTTCATCTGTGTCACATTTTGCATGCTGTGCATCTGCTTCTATTCGGTCTTAATTGTGCTAGTCAGAATTCCGTAATTTTAATTTGACTTGAAAGTGAATTCTCATGCTCTGCTGACAGAAGGGCTTTCACCGTATTGGTTAGAACTTCAGTTTGAGATTTGAAAACTCCAAATTACTGTGCTGTTGAACGGTGATTTTGATCTGCTGACTTCTCTAGGAGTATAACCTAGCATAACCTGCTATGTGCTGTGCCTGGTGGTGGGTTTTGTACCTGGCACAAAAACTAACAGGGATAAAAATACCAAACTTCACCTTTGCTGCAGTTTCAAAATTACCAAAATTTTCAGATGTACAGATTTGTGCTTTCATGAGGAAAAAGGTGCATTTCACTTTAAGATAATGATCCCAGGTACCTGCCCTTGGGGAGTGTGGGCTAGGTGACAAGATAAAAGGGGCTTATCATCATGGCCCTGCCTCTTTTGGCTGGGGTCTTCCTTCCTGCATGGGGCTTTGACTCCGGCATCCCCCACCCAACCTTCCCAGGGTATTGGGGGAAGATGGGACCGGGCAGCTTGTGGCAGCTTGCCATGGCTGGGGAAGCAGTCTGGCTCCAGCCCTGACCCTGGCCTGGCTTAGCCCAGCCCCAACCCTGGGACCCAGCCCTGGCTTCAACCGGGACTAGTCCCAGCTTGGACCCAGCCCAGCTGCAGGCTGACACCGTGGACTGGAGAAGCAAGAACTTAGTGTTGACCTTCCCGCCCCATGGAGCAGCCATTCAGCAACCCATGGTGAGATAAAGGATTCTTCCCCCTGTAGCTGAGGCAGGAGAAGAAGGGAGATGTGAGGGTCATGGAACCCTCTCAGCCACGTTTGTGGAGGTGGACGGGCCCTGCTGATGTGGCCAAGCGGTTGGTCTCCATCTTGAATCCCACACATGGCTGGGGCCATGCGGTCGTTGCCACCATCTTAGAAAACACTGATCAGCAGGAAGAGAGACTGTTTGTCATTTCTGCCACTGACAAAAGCTGGGGATGCTTGAGTATTGGGGAGAGAAGGACCCTTAAGAGAGGCATCTGAGAATTCCTTTGTGCTTAGCTGAAGAAAGCAGGACTTGAGAATCCTTAAACCTTGGGCATGGAAGACACAGACTGGATCCTGTGTGAAAGCATGTCTCCTGCATCGAGGGATGCAGTTCAGGTGCTGAGGAATCAGGCATGCTTGATGAGCATTTTGCTGGAGAAAGCTGTGCTGAAGAATTGAAGAGTTTGCCAGTCTAGACAGTCGAAGGTACTGGTGTCTGCAGACGACAGTGGTGACACATGAATAATAGCGAGGCTGGTGGTACCCGTCTCTACTTGACCGACATGTTCTTTCCCCAGGTCTCTAATGTAACAAAACCAAGGACCGATACAATAGTAGTCTCCCATCGTATTTTTCTCAGAATATATGATGGCATTTGTGACACAGTTTCCAGTTTGTGTGCACTAACTTGCTTAACCTTTTCTTCTTTTCTGTATACAGTTATAGAGTTAATAAACCCATTTCCATTTTCCCTAAGCTATCCATTGTCAGGCAAATTCTGTCAGATCTCACTGAGACCTAACTGCTTTGTTTTCTTTTCCTTTAATTGTGGTCTTGAACCCACCACAACCTTCCTTTGTGACTTCAATATAAAATGTGGTCATTAGGAAATAAGGCTTGATAATGTAAAATTAGGATTACAGTGATGCTACAGTGAGAGTGGAAGGACTTTATTTTAAATTCGTAGTCTGTTCCACAAGACACCTTAGTCTGGGAATTTTCCATTCACTCCACAGTCTTTTAGCAGAGGAGATGGGGAATCATTGCTGGTTTGGAGAGGTAATTAACTGACAGCCCTGCCCAGCTCAGTGTGGTTTGAAACGGTTTTCTTGTCTTCACCAACAGTGTGTCTTGCTGTTATGGATAAAAAACACTTTCTTAGGGTCAGAATACAGTTCATCATTGCTCAGTGCAATCATTGATATCTTTTGGGACATTATTCATTGTTTTGCCCAAAAAGCTACTTTTTGTCTCTCGCTTTGATGAGTATTAAAGCAAATAAGGTGAATTCATGTAGTCAAGAATCAGGATGTGATAGGAAAAAAAGGTGGTTTTAAGGATATTCATCCAGGGAAAAATTACTCACTTTTCAAATTTAAATTGTCTTTGCCTTTGAGGGTCAGGATATGAAATGTGCAGAATTTAACTGAAAATTCAAGTGACTAGGATGACATCTCTGAATTTAATGGCATAAATAAATGAAAAAAAGCTAATTTTGAGGTCAGACGTCTTGTACACATGGCCGTGTGAGGTTTGGCTTAGGAGAGAGGCTTCTTAATCTCCTGGCATGATAGCTTTATACCTCCTGCTCAGAGCTTCAAGTGTTGGTTCACCTCTCCTCAAGTTGCCTCTTTATTTCCAGTATGCAGGACTGGCAGATAGTAGAGCAAAATTCCACTAATCTAGCGCTATCCCAGTTAAAGTAATCAGAACCCACTGTGATTTCTTTGTACGTATGGAGCAGCGTGGAGACGTAAAGGCTCCAATCATCAAATGTCTTCTTTAAAAAGAATTTTCTAGCATCCTGTTCTTTAAAAATTTGACATCAGATCTCAGTGTTTGTTATCCAGATGTATGGCTGTGTTCTTTAAAGTATGTGGTGAAAAGCCACAGAGGAAAAACAATACTAAAGAAACTGTGTTAAAAATATGGGATAATTAATTTCTGCTAGAAAATGTTCTGTAATATCATCCAGGATTCATCATGTTTAAATTTGGTGCAGAAGAAGCACAGGTTTTGTGTTGTTTTGGACTTAGTGGTGGTCCATGTGATGGTTACAACACGAAGACATCCTCAGAAGACAACACTTGAGTGAGTCCATGGGGTTGAAAGTTGCTTTAAAGAAGTGTTGTGCCATGGCTAGTGCAGAAGGATCCGGCACTTTCCACTGTGAGAGTAATACAACCAACCTAATTTGTGTGTTCTTAGCATTGCTGTCATTTTTTTAGTGTTGTTTCTCTGTAGGAAAAGTTTGGGAGTCTTTTGGTCGCATCATACCTGAGGATGTTAGGATTACTCAGTTTTTGTTCTTGGCCTTCCCATAATTTCATTTGGTGCCTCTATCTCTTAGTTTGGTTACCAGTGTGCAAAATTTGGACAGTAGAAATTCATGATGTCAGGTTCTTGTGAGCTTGGCTCCATTGCTGTGGTGAGATTTTACAATGTGGTGCTAAGTACTGTAGAAACACCTCAATTTTGTGTTTCTCTGTATATTGAGCATTTCTCCTTCCATATTTTTCTACCCTTATTAATGTAGTAAGTATCATAAAGTCTGGTAGTAGACAAGTAAGTAGACTTAACAAGAGCTGAGCTGCTTTTCTCCTGTGTCTTCAGACATGCCAATTGCAGCCCTTCCTGACGATCTCCTTCAAATACCAATACACCTTAATTATTTCTTTTACATTTGTTTCAATAGAGATTCAACTATACTTTTTTCACCGTACAGTCATCAAGTTGATTAAGAGTTTTAAAACGTCCAGTAATTGTCAAAACTTAGACTTATTTGGGCAAAAAGGAATTCTCTGTTCCCTCTTTATCCTCACACAGTGAGTTTTTCTCCCGTCTGTTTACTACTTGTATATTTATGGCCTTTTAAATACAAACACCATTTGGGGGCCTTTTGTTGTTTTGCCTCTACATATGTAAATAATGGACTATTGTGTGTAAGCAGTTGCACATGCAAATAGGTTCCCATCCAATGTAACGTATTTATAATGAAGTTCATAAAATAAGAATAATCTTATTTTAAATATGGAAGAATTAAAGTGTGTTCACAGGAAACTTAATCCCTATCCATATGTATGTGTTTGTAGGAAATAAATTACACTTGCCTCTGATAGGAACTGCTGCATTTCTGCTTTTTCCAGCAGAGGCAGAACTATCTAATACTTTCAACTTCAAAATGTAGGTCATTGTGTTGGTGAATGTAGGTCAGGGTGAAGGGGAAGAAGACAGCACAGAAACTCCTCCACTTGGGTCTTTAAGCTTATCCCTGGTTTGACAGTAAAGAGGCTTACCTACCTGTTGAAGCACAAGAAGCTTTTCCTATTAATAAATTAACACAGGTATTCTGGCTTCTGACTTATTGGCTTAGCTGGAAGCATTGTGTGCTTCTACACTTGAGATCTGTCCTCCTTACTCCTGCTTCTTTAGCTACCAGCCATTTTGATCATTGTTGAGGAGATACCTCCTTCCCTACAGGAGACAGGAGCAGCAAGGAGAGTCATGTGCATCTATTAAAGAAGAGCATTGTCTTTCCAAAGATGCTTTACCTTTCACTTAGCTCAGAACTGTCTGATACACCTGCATTTTCAGCAGGTATCAACAACCTCCTGGGATCAGGGGCTGGAATGGTGACCACTCATAAAAGATTTAGTGACACCATTCAAAGTGCCCTTCCATGACAACTGGAGAAAAGTGAGACACATTTGTCTGAGGGACCTAAAAACTGAGATGTTGAAGGGTTTTGCCACAACTGACAAATATATTCAAAACTCGCTCAGGCTAAAAGTTTGCTTTAAAAGGGTTTGGTTTTTTTGTGTTTGTGGGTGTGGGTTGTTTTTTTTTTGGTGAAGTGAGATATGAGTATTATAAATGCTATTAAATTAGCCATGTCTTCACTAAATATTAAAGAAGCACTTCTATTGCTTGAGCATACAGCAGTCACCGCAAACGGAAACATTCTTTATATTATCATGTTAAAATATTTAAACAGTTATTATATTTATTGCAATATCTGTCATTTTCACATGTTTCAATGTTCAAAAGCATTGAAACACTCAAAAGGGAGATGGAGAATACTCTACAATTCTCAGTGCATGTTTCACTGAAGAGAATGGGTAGTCGTGTGTGAATATTTTACTTTAACCCTTAGCAAGTCTAAGCAAAATAGCACATTCACAAACACCAAATCAGCCTGAATTATCATAAACAGGACAAACACCAGTGTGGATTTAGTGTATGACAAAACCACATATGAATTGTCACTGTATGGATTTTTTTACCTTTAAAATCTTTCTCATACCACACTGTGCAAAGTTTTGGCCAAGTCCTGTCTAGATTCTTGCTTGATCTGTCTTTGGTTTTGGGCACCTCAATACAAGAAAGACACTGTTGTGCTGGAGTGAGTCCAGAGAAGGACAGCAAGGTTGGTGAAGGGTCTGAAAAACAAACCCTGTGAGGAGGGGCTGGTTAGTCTGAAGAAAAGTTTAGGCTGGACTTTAGGAAGAACTCCTTCATGGAAAGGGTCATCAGGCCTTGGAACAGGCTGCCCAGGGAGGGGGTTGAATTGTCATCCCTGGACATTTGTAATAGTTGTGGAGATCTGGAGCTTAGAGCAATGGTTTAGCAGTAGCCTTGGGACACTTGGGTTAGTGATCTTGAAGGTCTTTTCCAACCTGAACTGTTCTGTGATTCTATATCTGCACATAGCCAACACCTTCCTAAATGTTCCTTAATTAAGAGTGGTGGTAGTGCAGAACATTGATTGAGTGGCAAGGAACAATTAGATATTTGTTTGGTGTAGTCAAACTCTAAGAGATTTTAAAGGAAAGCACTTTTTCTCTGTTAAATATGTTGTACTGATTTTGAAGTGTCAAGAATGCAGAATGAGAAGGAATGATCTAAAGGCAGCACATACACAGTAAAGTCAATGGAATTCAGTTTACCTGCCTACAAATATCTAAAGGATGATCTGAAGAATGCTCCCACATGCAAATGGTGTTGTCTGTTCCTATACATTGCTTCAAGTGACAGTGTCAGAAGTGCCCTAGAAATAAAATTTCTATAACTTGAAAAGTCTTGACAATTGTATACATTTGCATAGGCTTTGTATCATTATGTGTGTGTATATCTATAAGGTAAATTCCTCATCATTAGTTGGGATGAAATTGATGAAACATTCAGATCCGATGCATAAATCATAGGTCTTCCATTAAAACTCTTACTTACGTCTTTATTCCATTTATTTGCTTATTTTGTTTAGAAAAATGAAACCATTGGTAGAGGTCTGCAAATGGTAATATGTATTCAAATCTTATTTTAGACCAAAGGAAATTTGTTCTAAAAAGATGAATATCTTTGTTTTGTAGGTCTCTGGCCATCTGAAGAAGTGCTTGCTTACTACTGCCTAAAGCACCATGAAATATTCAGGTACAGAGTTCAACATAAAAATGTTATTTTCCAATCTGTTGGTTTTATTGTATCTGCATGGCAAAGATTGCTATGATTTAAGTCTTCAGATTAAATTTAAAATGTTCAAGGTGAAAGCATGTTGCTCTTAACAAAGACTTCTGAGCTGCCTTTGGGTACTAATATTGCACAGCAAGCTTTCTGCTATATGTCAAAGACTTTTGATTTCCACTCAAGGCATTTTATTTCACTTTGATTTTTGGGAAACAAAAATGAAGCTCTAATCGATCAGCCCTGATTGTGAAGGTCAGGAAAAATAAAAAGACATCCTTTAAACTGACATTTGTTGGCAAAATGAGCAAAATACTACCTGATAAAATACATAATAATCACTCGAGAGAGCCATGGACGAATTTGCACCTTTAAGTGTTGTGAAACAATTTTGAGGCATCCTGTATTTGTATTTGGTTTTTTTCACATTTTCTTGATGTGTAGAAGACAGTTATCAAGACTCCAAGAGTAACTTTTGAAAACAATGTCCATCCCGCATCCTTTCTCCTTCCGCTTGACTATACAAGGCTTCACATTTGGAAATCCTTGAAGTATCATTGTCCAGAGTATGAATTTGGTGCCAGAAAAGCCATTATAGTGATGTATTTGGAGGCATCAATTATGTTCTGAGTGAAGCTACAAAGCCCGGAGTAGAGAGAATCCCTCTGTTCGTGCACATATTGTGTTGGTAAATAGGGAAGACCAAACCATGAGTCCCAGTCCCTGCTACCTGTACCAAAACTGAAAGGGTGTCAGCCATGAACTGGTTCCTGCCATTCCTATCTGAATTCAAAGACCTAAACTCAAAAATCTGACATTAACATCTGTCCAGGTTTATAAAGCCTTTGTCCACCACCCAAAAGAAACTCCCCTATTCAAGATGAGGGCTCACACACCTGGCTGTGGTCTACTGCTCCATCTGCTTAGCCAGGTACTGTGATGTGCGACTTGTCTATGTGCGACTATTGCAGACTTGTTCTGACTAAACTCGTGTTTTCCTCTTTGGGTAGACAAGCCTGGGTATTAGGAGGCAGCAATCAGTCAAACTTCCATTGAAGAAACAGGCATTTTCATCTCTTGATTCCTCAGGGTTGTGCATGAGAAGTTTCTTATTTTACTTCTCATTCATCAATGCCACTAAATATTGCCTGAGAGATGGATGTGAGTTTTAAAATTTGCTAATGAGAGCACTTACGAGCAAATAATAAGGACATTCAAATAAATTACTTGTATGCATAAATGCATATATGTGTGTTTGTCATGTACATCTGGAGCTCAGGGATATGGTTTAGTGGTGGCCTTGGGACAGTTGGGTTAGTGGTTGGACTCGATGAGCTTACGTGTCTTTTCCAACCTGAACAATTGTGATTCTGTGTAAACTGATGATCTTAAAGACTTCTTCCAACCAAAACCATTTCGTATCTTACGCGCATACAAATGGTTCAAAATACAGAAAACCACACCCCAAGTTCTTTCTGTGTTTAATTTCCATAAACATGACCTTTACAAAGGATTAAGTGCCTTGTAAGTCTTACTATATGTAACCATTTGTATATATTTTTAATATTTAGTTTAGAAAAATTAAAACTTCTGAGAGGGGAAAACTGGAATTGCAACCACAAACTGCACATTTCCTACATCTATTTTGCATTTTCATTTGGTTTATGGTACAGGTCGTTCCTCCAAACTACGCCCATCTTTTGTCTCATTTCCATTAAACAGGACAAGATTTATGGGTTTTTTTGGCAAATGAAATTAGTCAAGTCTGAGGAAAGTAACTATATCCCATGGAGACAGTGAGTATTAGTGAACCAGTCATACAGGGGGAACAAAATAACAGTGTTGCTGTGCTGATGCTGTTCTGACATCCTGTGTGCTCTTCCTGAGCATCCTACGTGTCCAGTGGATGGGGAGGTAATGCTTTCACATAAATGTAAATTTATTTTTTTCATTTGAAAACACAAAAAACCCTAATTTGTTTAGCTGAAATTCCATTTTCTGCTTGTCAAAAACATCTTGATGGGAACCTTACTGCAGATTTAGCTCTAAGGGCAGCTTTGCTTTGCCCTAGATGCCGCTTCACGCGGTTTGGGCACAGGGTCAGCGTCCCTCCCACCTCCCTTCTTCCCCTCCCTGGCAGGACCGTGGCTGCAGAGGACATTCTTCTTCATGGCTGCCATCCGTCTCGCTCTTCATGCCAAATTATATTTCACACACATGTCTTAATAAGCAGCGTTGGATGCTCTGAGTTAAAAGCAACCTTTTAGACTGTGTTTTCAACTCTCTGCTCAATGCAGTTTCGGCTCTTGACACTCGCTTGGTTTAGTTTTCTGTGGCTTAACTGTTGTGGCCATTCCTAACAGCATTGTTTGTAGGTCACTTGTGGTTTTAAGTGCTAATTGAAGGATCGGATTTCTCTGGGTGTAATTGTTTTGCAGTTTGTTTAAAAAACTTGTCTCCTGTTTTAATATTAAAAGGCTTTTAGGCATAACTATGGGGAGAAATATAGAAATAATATTAATTTCCACATTTACTTCTCTTAACTGTTTTTGCCAGAATGAATGTGGATTAACATTGTTATCCTTTCCTAACAATTATCTTTCGCTACTCTAGCTAGTTTAGTTCTAAAAGACAGAGCTATTGACAAGGGGAAAAAAGGGAACCTTCTCAGATTTTTCAGCTCAGTGGTGGTAATGTTGCACTGAACACTAATGAGGGAACCCCCACTGATTTGCCTGCTTTGTGACTTTTCTATTTCATAATTATTTTTAAAACGCAAAACGACATGAGGTAACCTAGTCATGTCTCTACAACTTCCTGGTAGCTCAGTTCTTACTGCAGATGGCAATTTGTTCTTGTAACATATATGTCTCTGTGACCATTTTCATCTAATTTGTATGGGTTCTACCATTTCCTTTCTCTCTTTCAGGGACCTTGCTGTGTGTGAGCTAGGGGGTGGCATGACATGCTTGGCTGGGCTCATGGTAGGTCTTTTCTCAATTCCAATCCCATTCAGAGGAAGAAACAAAAGGAAAAATGTTCCAGTGCCTCCAACTGCTGGGTCAGAGGACTGTCAACAGCCTCAGCTGCGGTCAAGCTGCAGAGCCTTGAGAGACCTTCTAGATTGACTTGCTTTCGTATCATATTGATTTTATGGTTGCCTCGATGAGCAGAAACATTTTACCTCCGCATAGTCGATATTTCTTGTTGTGACATTCCGGGCCACGTACGGTCTGGTCTCTCGTTGCCGTAGTTGAAGCATTTTTTTCCCCTTTTTTTGGTCTTTTTTTCTTTTTTTTTTTTCAGATTAGTCCCATTTGCTAAGATACAGGAATAGCCTGGCAAATCACAGTTGGAGCACCATGATATAGCTGCTAATGTTTTGCCTGCATTATTACACCAACAAACATGATCCAGAGCTCTCGGTAATTAGATTCTTTTGAATTAGATTGGCCATTCAGGAGAGTCGTTCACCATTCTCTGGGTTCTGAGTCATGTATTCAGGAGATATTATGTAGCAGTGCAGTGCATTAGACAAGTTTTTATGTCTCTACAAATAAAAGCATATTGTTACACTGATTGGCATTTGACAAACCTGTCGCTCTCGTACAATGTGTCGAGGTTACAGCCCAATGTGCGAGCATGTCAAAGCTCACAAAAAAATTACCCTTACAAAGCCATCTGCCTGCAATGCAAAGTTATATGAAGGGCATCAGGCAGTCAGACAGAAGCAAGCTGAAAGGCAGAGTGACAGCCTTGTATGATGGCTCTACTAGATAAACAGAAGCCCGCAAATGAAAGCCTCTCAGAATACCATCATCCGCTGTCACAATGCAATTACGGAACAGAATGATAGCAAGATAGAGGCTCCCGCAAATGGAATGATAAAAGTATTGACTGATTTGATTGAATGATTAAAATAATGCAGACATAAAATGAAAAAAGATTGAAGATTGTTACAGAGAAATAGGTGAGGAAGCATGATACTGAAGGCTTGTCACTCCTGTCTTCACTTCCACACAGACAAGCATATTTGCTCATTGTTTGCTGTGCTCTTTTTTTTCAGGTTGCTATTTCTGCAGATGTCAAAGAAGTTCTGTTAACTGATGGAAATGAAAAGGCCATCAAAAGTATCCTTATTCAGATAGAAAACTGGTTTGTTGTGCTCGTTCCTTTTGCTAGCTGAGTAACAATCGATATAAAGACAGGCAGTGCAGGGTTTATTAAGGAAAAAGTCCCTACATAAGTAATTAAAAAAATAGATGGAGAATACCTTCAACAAAGCGACATCTTCCTCCCACAATAAATGCCACTTTTTCCTCTTCCTTAATTAAAAATGTGCGTGTTGGTGTAGAACAAGGACAGTAGTACATATTTGTCTTATGGTGAAGTGCTGACAGATCCCTGGGTGAATGCAGCTGTGTTGCAGTAGGTGCTGCAGTGACTCACATCCTCAGCTTCCCTGATTCATTTTGCAGGAGAACTAGATTTTTTAAAAATATTATAATTTTTAAATCTCGGAGTCCAGCTTCTTAAAACCTACTCGGCATTTGTAGATGGTCATGGCTTTGCTCCACATGTGTGAGGAAACACGAGTTTCATTGTTGCTGCAAAGTTATAGCTGTCTCTAAATCACCCATTTAGCCTGTGTAATCAATTTATTGCTATTTCTCTTCAGGTCAGACTGCAAAACACCTCTGGTCCTCATAAAGAAAGTGTTTTGTTATTTTTTTTCGAGTAGGCTAAATCACTGTTATGCCCATTTAATACCAACACCAAATTCAGAGAATTGAGCTGGACTTTGGCTAAGTGAGAGAATGAGCAAGCATAATTTACGGCCACATTAAATATCAGCAGAGAACAAGAATAGGTAGAGACAGTGAATACTAATAGCCCTTAGAAACTGAGAGGGTGAAAAAGGAAGATATCTATTTGCTTTTGTCCCATGATGATATTTCCATTTGCGTTTTGAGGCAGAGTAGTTTTACAGGGATTTTGTTGGGCACTGCCTCATCATAATTATTTGGATTTGAGTTTCACATGTATTTGAGAGTGAAACATCATGAGGATTGAGCTGAAAAAAATAAGTTAAACTGAAAAAAAAATGTTACACTTAAATAAAAAAGTTAAACTGATTTGTGGTTTAAAAAAACCCAAATGCTGATGATTGTTAAAACAGAAGATGCCGCGGTGCAATGATTTCTCAGAGGTAACTATTATTGCTTTAACAATTACAGCTTTTACAATAACTTTATATAATAACGTTAACAGTTTCATGGAAAAAAGCAGCCAATCCCAGATCACATCCTTTAAAATTTCAAGGAAACCTTGTAGAGGTCTCCTTTTTCTTGAAAATGCAGCTTCACAGTTGCATTCCGGGGATTCTTATTGTGGTAAATTCTAGTTTGTTACTTCCAATCTTTATTCTGTGCTTCTATAATGATTAAAATAACATCAGAGAAAAAAAATGTTTTGAAAGTACAAGGTAATGTTTTATAGTAGCACAGATCTAACAAAAGGTTGCTTTACCCACAGAAAGCTTCAGGTGAGCTCAGTAAGCATCAATCCAGCAAACATCCTGCATAGCAGGTTCCATAAACATACCTGAACTTTTGTATTTTCTGAGACACAGAAGTCTCCTGTAGGGAGGCAAACAGGTGAATGATAAAAGTGTTCTCTTAGACTTTGCATGTAAATGAATGGAAGTGCTTTTATTCCTGATTTTTTAATATATATATATATTTATGTAGATATCTATAAAAATATACATTAATATCATCTAATTATCTCACTTTAGTCTCTCCTAATACGTTTGTGAAATATCTTTTCTTTCCTCAAAGTCTTACAAGACGTCTTCATCTGTATGCACTCGGTGCATCCCTTTCAGAGAAGCGATTGGTGGAAGGGCTCGAGCAGGAATTTATTTTTCTTTTTTTTTTTAACATTTGGAGCTCTGAAGGCT
>VXBP01002597.1:25597-50597 GCA_013400115.1 Rhinopomastus cyanomelas
TCAAAGTGCTTTTATTGTGTTGGATTTTACAATGGGCTTAATATTAGCAGGGTGCCAAAGTGCAGCAGATGAAGAACTTTACAGGGGAGGTGGAATGTGGTCTGAAAAGTGCATGTAATACAATTTATGTTGCATTTTGTGGGGTTTCTGGACTTCAGTAGTAATTTCATTATCTTCTTGTGGTAATTCTTCTTATACGGTCTTTTTTATAGTGACTAGCTGTAACAGAAGTTCAGGCGGCTAAATGTAGATCTGTTTCTGCCCCACCAGACTCACTGAAATCAGTAAGAATTTTTAAGAATATTTGAAATAGTGTGTGGCCCCAGGTGCCATAGGTGACAAATGATGCACTTCTGCTCTTTTTTCTTACTGCTGATGACATTTTTTTAATTGTTTAGTTGTGCCAGCTGAAAGGAAAATGGGATAATGTACTGTTCTCTTTTCTAGATTCCGCTCTTTGGGACTAGTTCAGTATGATGCTTTTTTGTAGGTATTACAAAGTAAAATAATCTTGTTTAAAAATTCCTGTTTACATCTGTAATTTTCTCAGAAAGCTGAAGTGACCTGCAAATCGTACCGTAATACCCTAAAAGGACTTTCCAAAAAGTTTTTGGTTGTTGACAAAAAAAGAAAAAAAACACCTCACCTCCCTGTCAGAAGCCAGGAAATCACCAAGCAAGCCTGCTAATTATTCTTAATGGGCAAGATGAGCACATTAAGAAACAAATGAATACATCGGTGAAATGTAATTGAAAATTGACCTGGCAGTAGTTCACTGCATCTGAGAATGTGACTTTGTGTCATCATCATCATCATAATTATTGTTGGGTTTGTTGTTGTTACTCCCATTCAGGGAGCACAAGCAACAGCTTTGCTCTGCGGAGTCCCAAGCTCTCGAGGATTTGATTTTTCTCTTACTTTTTGCCTTATTCTCTATTTCATACTGCCACATAAACTATTCGCTGGATGTGTTTTCAATATCTATATTAAGTTTTGTTATTGAAATGTTCCGAGTTAAACCTATTTGCAAATACGTTCAGATCATTTTGGGGGTTTTAACTGTTTTGCTGTGCAATGCAGAACTGTATTGACTATTAATCAACGGGTTTGTACAGTAGGTTTATGGAGGTTTTTAAAAGGATGCTGTGATTTGAGTTACCAATCCATCTGAAAGACTAACTCCCTCCTTCTGCTTGTAGTGGGCAGATTTGAAGTGATTAACAGATTATTTATTGCAAAATCAATAAAATAAAGAGAGTGATGTTCCTACTTTTGTAGATCCATTCAAAACTTTGTTGTTGGTTTAGTGTGTTTTAGCTGAGGTCGTTCAGGATCATTTAAATAAAGTATTAAAAATATAGATATTTCAAGTGAATAATAAAACTGCACATAGTTACCAGATTCATCTTCTTTTGTAATTTTGTGTGATGAGTGTTTAGGTCCAGCTTAGGTAGTACTTCTGACATACTCCTGAACATCAAATTATATTTCTTCAGAACACTGGAAGCATCAGTACTCGATCTGATGTGTTCAATTGCAAAGATGAGTTTCATTTTGAATAAAAATTATCCCGTCTTTCAGCAATGCTGAGTACCTTCATCCTCAACCCTGTTTCACACCACGCACTAGTGACTTGATCTGTTATCTGAGAGCATCAATAATACAACACAGTATTGCAGGGCACTAAGATGGCCATTAAAAATATAGTGTATGGATCTTTCAGCAGTCCTGGGAAATTTAGGTTAGAAAGGTCATGTTCAGCCTGAATGCCTCAAGACATGGGGTCATAAATCATGAAAAAAAAGGCTGATGTTGACATGTTTACAACAATTATGAATAGTTTTGCTCCATTCTATCAATTAAGTGCAGCGTAGCTACTTTATCTGCCTCCAAATAGCTTTGCTCATGGAATTGCAGACCCTTCATTGCTACTTCGTGTTGTGTATCATGGAAAAGATTTTGAAAGGGTGTCCAAACTACAGAGATTGTTTAAATTAGTTTTCTGTCTTTCAGTGTCTAGTTTTTCATTTCATGAAATCTGAGTTACCTTTTCTTTGATGTTGTTTGGGTAGTGGCTTGCTTAAAAAAAATTTCTTAAATAGCTAGCTGCATTAGGAAGCCCAGTTACGTGATTTTCCTCTGAATGGCTTCTTGCTATCCACAAGTAGTTGATTATTGGGGTTATTACTGCTCTACTTTTGTAGTTAATTCTTAACAACTCTGCTACAGACGTACATGAGATCGTTGCGAGAAACCGCGAAGCAGGAGTGTTTAAGGCTCAGAAAGTGTCAAGCAGGTAAGATTCTAAACTAAAATTTTACTGATTCTTTCATGCAATTGTGTATTTAATGTAAACATAAAATGTATTTAAAACTGCAAGAGTGTGACTTGTATTACTGATGTGTACTGACCTGTGGCTGTGTGTTCAATATAAGTAGGTAAGTGATGCCAGAGAGAAATCTGAGATTATTTTAAAAGTTTTAATTGCTTTTAACATAGCAAATGCACTGTGACTCATCTTGGTGACAGAACCACTCTTCCTTTTTCATGTGTTTTAAAATATACTGTGTCTCTTCAAGCTGTGGTTTAGTGCATAGTTGAACTTTGGCTGCTTCAGAGTCAACATCATCCATTTTACTGAATTAATGTTCCTAAATCAATGGCAAGTTTCATTTGAAATAGCTCTGAGAATTCTTGGTGACAACAAATCCCTTTTGCCTTTGAGGGTGGTGGTATTGGAGTGCCTGTGGTATGGGGTTTTTTGGTCATTCTGTCTGTGCAACCAGTATTGCATTATCAATGCCAGGACTGATGAAGATGGTGGTACACAGGTCTAGCATGCGGAGACCTTTCTCTCCTTGACTATGTCCTAGGGTGCAAGGTGGCGCCAGCTCTTGTGTCTCTGAATTCAGGGACAGCTCTTAAGGCATTTTTTTGCGTTTTTGAACCTTTTACAGGTTCAGAGAATTTGTTTTCAGGTTGTCTCCTGGTCTACTCTGTAACAAGTGGTACTATGAAGGTTTAACTATTTCATTCAGGCATCAAAGTGTGTTCATCTCCTGCAGTATGTTTGAAGAAAATGGTGAACTTCTTCCTATTCATCATATAGGGTTAAGAATGAGAACGTGCTTAGAGATGGCTTCCTAAGAGCAAATAGCATCCTATTATTTGTGCATCTAAATCTTCTCTTTTGTGATGGTTCTTATTCCAAGAGGTCTCTCACTCCTTCTCAAAGTGACAAAAGTAAAGCTGAAAAAGAGATGGGAAAGGCAGGCTATTACAGGAGAATAAATTTATTAGCATAGAGGGTTAAACCCATACAATTTTAATCCTGTTGGTCACATCATTCATCCCCATGCCTATGCACCCATTCTGTGTAGAGAAGTTCTTTTTTGTGCAAGCATTTAGGGCTAGAAAAATTCTACCTTCATTAGGTATATGTGCATATAATGTAGAGATATATATCTCTGCATCCTAATAATTGCCTGCCGAGTAGGCAAAGGCTTCAGGAATGGGCATTCAGGTTCTGTGTGCTGAACTCTTCTTATGAGCAGCCTCAGACCATCATCCCTGCTGAGGAGAGGCTCTGTGGTATGTCCATCCCAAATCTTTAGATTCTGTAGGTTGCCAATTGCCATGTACTTTGTATGAGAATTCAGATTCCATCCCTTGTCAAGACTTCAAACCTAGTCTTTTAGATATCAATCAAAAGCACATTTTCTACCCTGTCCTCATTTACATTTATCTAATGCTTAAGGTCATTTGTGATCATTTGAGTGTATTTCAGCATATGGAATCAGTGAATAATAGATTTCAGCCTCACGCTGTGAGGAAAAATTGTGTTTTTACAAGACATGATGTTGTTTACTGGGTGTTAATAATCACTAATTAATAAACATATCTAGACATCATAAAATGTTGAGGTTTTAAGGAGCAAAAATGTCAAGTGTTTAACTTCTTGAGCATAGTAGCATTTGCGGCCTTATTTACATCAATAAAATAATTAAATCACAAAATAAAGTAAATATCAAAACATTGGCTTTGTTAGGATCAACATATAATTTGTTAGTTCTTCTTTCTTAAGGTTTGGGCTATTTGCTGTTACTGCATTATAAATATTATAAATTAATATTCAAATGACATTCTAATCCCAAAAATAATGGTCATCTCATGTTTCTCTGTCTTATACCCATTAATAGTTGATCACCTCTGCCAAAATTAAGGTTATGTTTTGGTTATTTGAGAAATGCTCATGGTTGTATCAGTCCTTCTCATTCAGTAATGAAATGTGCTGAAGGCAGTAACAAAGGTCTTTAAAGAAACGAAAAGGCTGATGTAAAATCTGAATTATTACCACACTCCCAAATCACTATTACTACAACCAAAAACCTTCTGTATAGAATCACTGAATTGTTTTGAATGGAAGACACGTTCAAGGTCCGCAACGCCAACAGTTGCCCCAGCTCTGTCTGGTCACCACTAAACTGTGTTCCTCAACACCACAGCTCCACAGCTTTGAAATTATAAAGAGAGAAAATACCCCACAACATGAAACAGATACTTTCAGTATGAGCGAGAGTTCGTGACTGTTTCAGACATTTAGTCTAGACTTGGAAAATATGCCCAAGCGTGTGGTGCAAAAGGGGCAAGTCCAGTATTGGCCAAGAGGAGTTAGATTAGGACAACCTGCCATACATTTAATTATTTAGATCTATGCAAGTCTGGTGGTTTGCCATATTATGTTGTACTGTAATCATGGATATTCAGTAAACAGTTCCCCTTGGCAGTAGATACACAATTCTATTTTATTTTTAGCTTCTGAGTATGTTCAGAATTCTTGCTTGCACTTCCTGTCAGTAGTTGCAGGATCGCCACCAAGTTACTAATAATGATTTGTCATAATGAGGAGAATTATTAACACCATGTATGGACTTGACAGGTTTTTTTCACAGTTCAAATACTGTTCCTGAATCACACTGTTTACCCCATAACTCAGCATACGAGTTCTCCTGCTGGCAGTCACCATCAGCCATTGCTGGCTTGCCATGCAGTATATCATTGGTTTGAACATGCCCACCAGTGAGTGAATTAGCAACAACAAAGTCAGGGAATCTCTGTTCTTTTTTCTCTTGATTTTAATGTGGGAATCTTTGTGAATCAGGGGTTTGGGTGGTTGAATTTTGGAAAATTGCTGTTATTACAAATGTCATGATGGAAGAGCTTTATCAAAGAGGAAGGCCTGTGGTATTTGTGGTATATTCTAAAGGTTAATAGACTCTGTCTCTCTTACCTACCAGGGAATTTGTGCTTCCTCCAGATTCCCTTGTCTGAAAACATCGACTCTATTAAAATGGTAGTTTTCCTTACCAGTATAATGATTTGCAAGCTTCCAGAATTAAACCTAAAAAAGAAAAAAGAGGCATCCAGTGTTATGGTGGATGAGGTCTCAGTAACAGAATGCTGAAGTACATAATCCTGAATACCTCCTCATATTAATTATCATTTTCTCTCTAATAAGTGAATATTTCCTTACTGCAATATTCTTCAAATATGCCAAATTTCTAATCTTCCTGATTCCAACTGGTAACATAACTGGTTCCATCAATGTCTCCCTTTGTTTGCTGAATTCAAACTTTTTTGAAAATATTATTATTGAACTTATGCTCATTTTACACTTTTTCTGTAGACTTTCCTTCGCAAGTGTTTTCAGCTCATCTTTGCACAGACATAAGAAACTTAAAGTTTTGACAACTGTATGCCGTACAGTGTTATCTTTGTTTATTTCATAAGTATTCAATTAATGTTCAGTTATTCAAATGTTAGCCAAAGATAGTGACAATGAATAGAGTTCAGGAAAGAGGCAGAAGAGTGAATCAGGGCCTGGAAAGGAGGGAGTTAAAGACCTCTGGTTACTTGTTAAAGAAATTACTTGATTATTAAAAAATGAATTGATTTTTATCTGAAAGTCTCATTTGGGGGGGATAAACCTCTTTAATAGAAGATTACCCCTTAATCTGGCTTACAAATACCTAACAAGGTGTAGAAATTGAGGCTAAACAAATTCTGTCAAGACAAAAAATGAGGTTTGAGAGACGGAATGCTAATATGTTAGAGCATCTTTTCATGGGAAGTTTCTTAAGCAGCAAATGCTTCTGAATCAGGCTTATTCTCTCTTTGAAATATGTATTAATTTCCTGAGATATACAGGCTTGGTACAGAAATTTGATGCAGCGGAGGGATGTGAAAAAGCAAAGTCACAAACGCTAGTGAAACCACTGGCAAGGTACCACCAGTGCTATTTTTTAAAATTAATAACATTTTCCTATAAGATATTCTCACTTCTTTTTAAAAAAGGCACACACTTGTCTTGTGCTGAATCTTGGGCTGTGGAATATTTATTATGTCCCAAAAGTTTAGCAGCTCTTGATATGCAGCAAATGCATAAGTGTTAGGACTATTATTTTTGAAGACAAAACTGTCATGTTCCCATCTGAATTTTAGCATGTTGTGCAGGGTAAGAGAGAAAATGTGTTCTCGGCATAAGAAATAACGGAAACACATCACATTATCATACAGTTCTCAAAAGGAACTGTTAGACAGGAAAGCTTTGGTAGAATATCTCAAGTTAGAAGGGATCCATAGTTTGGTTTGCTGCTTTTAAATCTTTTGTTTAACCACATGAATGTGATGAGGTTTCATCATTATTTGTTGTACCAGGTGTTGTGTAAAAACAGCAAAAAGGCACTTTGTGTTAAAGAATCTGAGATACCGTGAAGAAGGATAGTGAGGACAGCAGCAGTCAGCATGATGGACAGACTTGGAAGCACAGAAGCAGTCTGACCTCTTTTAGGTTTTGTAGTCTCTGTTTTAGAGGAGAGTTTCAAGGATAATTGAGTGAGTTTGTGAATGCTCATGGATAACTCACTGGAAGAAAATGATAAAGGTGGTTGCTTGAAAAGTTAAGTGAAAGATGCAGACTGACATGAGAGTTGGTTAAAGAAGGGACTTGTCCTTTCAATATTGAATGAGAGATAAAAAATAGGAACATGAACTGTTAGGAAGCATTTGGAAAAGAAGACTTGCAGCTTACCTGGATGAGGTATGAAGAGAAAGGTGACAAGATCAGGGTTGTAGGCAAGAAAAACAATCTTTGCAGCAGCCTACTGAATAAATATTAATAGGGCAAGATTGTATTTTCTGAGACTGGAGACAACAGTATTGTGATGATAAGAGCTGATGACACGGTCAGGAGTTTTAAATGGAGTGGGCAGATGAGAAACTTCTTAGAGATGTGATGCAGAGAGAATAAACAAAATCTGAACAGAGTTCAGGTATGCAAATATAGAGGATGGTCTTAGCTAAGTCTAAATTAAAGAATGGAATCAATGGGTATGTCTAAAGAGGTGCTAAGAGAAATGCCTAGTGGTCCTTTAGAGGTGTTGAACTTCTCACTCATTGAGGCTTCCAAAAATACTGAATTGTGAGTCTTGAATACGTGATGTGATGTGATGTGGGAAGGAGAATAGTTTGGTTTAGCTTTTGTGGATGAGATCACCCAGATGTAAAATTCAGAGGAAGAAGAGGCTGAAGTGAAACTTTGTGAAGTTACCAGAAATGTGGGAAAGGTTTGAAGATAATCTTGTGAAGAACACATTGAAAAAATGGTAAGATAGAATTTTAAAAAATCCAAAGACAAAATAGTGGATTTAAAAATCCTAATGAATAGCAAGGTTTTGCTGGACTGCTAGGAGAAGGAAGGTCCAGAAGAATGAGGATAAAGCCCAGCAGATCTTAAGCCCAGCTGAGAAAAATAATGGGTCTACTTTGACCGAACCCATAAAAAGATTGTTAGAAGAAAATGTCCATCAGCACTTGTGAAGTCACACTCAAACTGCTTAGAAGTGGAAGAGGAAAATTAATGGTTGATGTTTGGTTCCTGTGGTTGAAAATTTAACATTGATTTCTTCACATCAGTACAGAGAAATGAGATAATGGATGAGCATGCAAAGCCAAGGGAAGCAGTGAAGGTGAGACAGGCAGAAGGTGAAAGACGTTGGAGGACGAAGATCAAGCTAATGAGAATATAATGAGAAAGATGGGGGTAGGCAAATGCTCAAGACTCCTTAGAGGAGTTGTAATGATAGGTGTAGGCATTGCTTCTGTCACTAAATTAAAATCCATCTTCTTGATCTTTACACAAAACTGAGGAATCTCAAACAAAGATCAGGGTGTGGAGAAACATCCTGGTGATGCCTTTTGTTAATGTGTTAATGAACCTGCTTGGTTAATGTCACAGAGAAAGTCATATAAACCCCCAGACAAAAATCTTTTACCTGAACCTGCATATGTAGCAATGATAAAGCTTTTCAAAGTCTGAAGCCTAAATTAAAATATGAAAAGAAGAGGTGGGTAGATAGAGGTTCTTGGTAGCTGTTCATCTGCTAAGTGAGACACATTTTTTTAATCTTTATTGAAACTCCTAACACATTTTGAAGCAAGAAAGGCTTTTGTGTCTTTTGTCCTTTCTTGTAATTTTGATTTTTTTTGTCTTTACCTACACAACTACTTTTCTGCTAAGTTGAGAGCTACTCTAGGCTGTGCCATTCATCACAAGAACATCTCAGAGGGACTTGGAAAGGTTTCAAGTTTTAACAATCAGAGACTTAACCTGTTTTTTCTCATGTAAGTTACCTGCCTAGACACACTGGCAAGGCAAACATTGAATAACAGAAGTTGAATAATAATAGCCATGAGGAATTTTGCATGAGAAATAACCTGGTAAAACAGGTCCTTTGTTGTAGATTGATGAGATACTTTACCAGTGTAAGAAAAAAAGTGTCAGGCTGTCCTCCATAAATTAGAAATACCCTACACGGGAAGTGTAGCCGTGGCTGCTCCAACCATCCCTGCAATGTTTGCTATTTTAGTGTGTTTTCTTTATTTTTCTTCAACATATAGTGGGATGTTGAGGGTTGGCAGTACTTAATGTCTCTGTTTTCTTAGTTGAATTTTTTGTTGTTATTGTTATGATTCTTTTTATCTGGACCTAATCACATTTTCTGTGATTAAAAGATAAATCAGGAAGGTAAAAAAAAAATAAATCATTTGATTGTTTGTGGAGGTTTTTTTCCAATGAGTTAGTTGCTTTGGAGTGTTCAAAGGTGGACATCCTAGGAAATGAAAGCATCGGTTGTATTGCCTCAAACTATTTTGATAATATGCCTTATCATTCACCTGGAAAAGCCTGTGAGAGGATAGTTGGTTCCCCATAGCTCCTTTGGTCCTTGTACTTTTTGCTAGGACTACCACCAAGATGCCTAATTCTAGTAATAGGTTTGTTATGTGGATAATTCTCTGAAAACAGGTCAAGTGAATTTGATACAGACCATAAGGCAGCCAAGTTTCAGTCACCATCAGTTTGACCTAAGTAGTAGCTGAGCAGTGTAGTAGCGTTTTTCTCTTGAATTGTGTTTAATTTTTCAATGTTATTGTAGCCAAAAAAAGGTTCCTTAACTTTTTCATATTTCCAGAGGGTTACAGATCTTTTTCTGACAAAACTGAATTGCCTGTTTTCAGCTGCAAGAAACTAAAGATGTGGCTTGGACAGAAATACAAAGTGAGCACATTTTTCTAATGTACAAAATAATTTCAGCTCCTAGTGCTGTAGCATCTTCCCTTAAAAAAAGCCTTAAAAATGTTAGCTGCAAAAAATAAAGCCATGAAAATGTATTGTTTTTCCAGAAGAAAAGTTGCTTTAGGACATAGTGGGTTATGCCTATGAATATAGCATCACTGGAAAGAGAACAAGAGGAAGATAGTAGCAAGGCTTGCTCTTTGTTCTTGTTGGCACTCAGCATGATACTGGTGATTTAAGAGACTTTGTGCTACAGTATTTTTACAGTTAGATCTGGTGGGTTTTTTTTAAAGAAAACTTCATCAAGATTGAGAGTTTCAGATTTCTCTTGCTAGTGATTTTCTGGGTTTCCTGACAATGTGTTTCTTTCAGTGGAAATGCCATCAGCTTTTACTTCATAGTGCCTTTGGTATTTCTTTCAGGTCTGACCACTAAATCCAAGAGTCATGTTCTCAGTAATCCTTGACAAAATTATTGTCCCTCACTCCCTTGTTAGTTATAGGTAGGTGTGTTTAGATACACATTCATGCAGCTTTCTGAGTTGTTTTATAATATCTCAGTGGATTTTTCTCCTGCTCACACTCTGAAATTCTATCTGGATTACAAGAACTTGTGTGGCTAGATGATGGTATCTGTAAAGGTTCAGCTCTGCTTTGCTACTTTCCATTTGCACTACAATTCAAAATAGCCAATTCCAATTCAGAATCGGGCTGATTCTGGCATCAGTGTTCATGATACAGTAATAGTATATATAATACGTGATATAATAATGATTCAGAACAGACTTGTTTCCAGTTCTCTTATATTGAAGTGCAGAAGTTCATTAAATTTATGGAAACATTAAATGGGTAACAGTGTAGATGCAATGTCCAACAATTAGGTACCAAAACAGTTTTGGAGTCTGCAGCCAGTGTTGAGCTTCATATACCTTAGTTACAGTTCCCTTACTAGTCATGGTTGCACTTGGCTGAAGGTAGCCTGGGCAAATGTGCACAGCTTGTAGTTGTGTCTCCTCCCACCAGCATCCATCCTGATGAGTTCCCTTGGTATTTATTTTGTCAAAATTATCTCTAGTTTATGTGGTCATTTCTCTATGCCTTTGGAAAAATGATGGCGAAGTTGATCCTGAAAGTTCATCACTGAGATTTTCATGAGTGTCCTGTCTCAGGAGTGCAGCGATGCTGAAAATAGAGACCAAGAGTAGCCCTAGTGCTAGGTCAGGGCAACAGAGGCAGACTTACAGCTGGGCATGGGGCCTTTAGCTCGCTTCTAGCAGCACACGTGCCAGTCACATCACTTGTGCTCCTGGCAACTCCTCAGTTCCATGTTTTCCTCAGCATTACGGTTTCTGAGCCTGCCCACACAAACTCCTTTGTGCCTACCATAAGTGTGCATGGAAAATGCTGCACATTGGATGCTCAACAGGGAAACAAGAGAGGATTTGGGTTGCTTTTTTTTCCCAGGAGGTGGCACCTTCAGACCTGCAGCCTAGTAAATATATGAGTATTTTTTTAAAAAAGTCATCATTCAAATCCCTATAGTGGTGCCGATCAGATCTCTGTTTCTGTAGCAATGAGAACCAAAGGTGGCCTTTTAAGGCTCACAGTTCATCTACCAATTTCCAGTTCTGCTTCAGGATTCTTAAAGTATTAGAGTGCGTGCTTCAAACCCACAAAACTTACCTTTACCTAATTTTCACCATTCTAACCGAAGTTTCCACGGAAACAGGGTTGAAAGAGCCGCTGGTAGCCAGCAGGCAGCCAGCAGCTGAGAGTGAGAACTCTCTCCTTTGTCACTCTCCACTCCTGGATGCCTGCTGCGTGCCAGTGTGCAAAGCTACCTCGCCTTCAAAAATCTGGATTACTTTCAATTTGAAGGGAAAAAATTAAATTAATCTACTTCTTTTTTCTTCTTTTTTTTTTGTTTTCCTTCCCCCCATCTTTGGATTGTCACAGGAAATTCCAGGAGGGGCAAATGGGCTAATGAGTCCTGATCGGTTCTGTTCCACTGAGCCTCGTGAAATCAAAGCTCTTCCAACCAACCCGGCCTCTCCTTTCAGTATTTTCACGTTTTAAAAGCATTCTCTCTCAAATTTTACATCAGTGCACACATACACGCTTGTTGTGGCACCGTAATGCTTTATGGCTCTATATCCATCTGTGTGTTTAGGAGCCTTTTTTTGCATGTGATGTGAAATTCCCTTTTTTTAACCTGTATACTTCAGGAACCTGTCTGAATGAGCACATTATAACTGATCCTCAGTTAAATATTAGGAGTTGGATGTGAATGGAGATGGCTTTTAACCAGAAGTAGATTATAGCTGTGGGAAGACTAAAGGGTCTATTTGGTCAAGACTCATACAAAACTGAGATAAGCATGCACAACCTGACAGATCAGATTAGACCCTTCCCCCACAAGTGCTTTCCCCATAAATATTTATCTACTTTCTATTATAAATGAGCAGGAAATGAAAAAGGATAGATTTTTTTTATTATGATGATTTTTTTAAAATAGCCTAGAAATAGAAATGCAGCTTCAAATCTTTGGGGTAATGGTATTTTTAGGATGCAGTAAATTCCAGTAGTAGTTGCTGCTGCTTAAACTGGAATTCTTCGCGGCAGCTTCATGAAGTGGCAGCATTTAGAATCAAAGCAGAACTTTGTACATAACTGCCTTTACCTCCTTACTGCTGGGTACCTCTGGTTTAAATAACTCACCACCTGTGAGGGAATAGGTGTTGACAGAGTCAGCGCTGCTGGATTTTGAAGCTTGCCCAAGGCAGCATAGCTGGGCGTGGAAGTTAAGCTTGGCATTTTTTCAGCCTATCGTCCTCCCTGCAGCCCAAGCAGATGCTCACTTCATCCATGAGAGACACAACTGACTTGTCTTGCTCCAGGAACTCGCATCTATGCTGGAAACTTGTGTTTCATTCACACTAGCAATACTTGCAGTTCGCTTCCTTGCGCAGTGGTGCTAAGGGCTAAATCTGAAGGCACACGCATGTGCCTCTGATTCAGAAACCTCTATGTGTTGGTGATCTGCTCAGCAGAATGTGTGTGGGTTGCCTTCCCCTTGTTGTGTAAAGCAGCTCTTCAGCTCTATTTCAAACTTGAAAATGCAAAAAATAATATATTTTTCCATTTGTCATTGAGAGTAAAGAGTGAGCAGTTTCACAAACACTCCTGTGTCATAGAAGAATAATGTTAATACTTTAAAAATCTCCAGATGAACCACCCAAGCCCTTTCTTCTTCCTTTTTTTTTAAAATTTGTTTTGTTTTGTTTTTCCTCTAGCATTTTACGATGGGATAATGAGACAGATGTCTCTCAACTGGAAGGACATTTTGACATTGTTATGTGTGCTGACTGGTAAGTACATAAAAATCATAAAACTCACGTGAGAAAAATAGCTTTGCTGCAGTAATTGTACAGCGCTGCTGCTGATGGCTAAGCAAAGTCAACAAATGAAGCACAAAGCCACCTTAACCTCAACAAATTAATATTCATCTCCATGTGACAGTTATAAGGTAGTCTTCTATCACACAGTAACTTCTACCACATTATTTCCCAAAGATTGATTTTGAGAAGCATTTCCATTTTCTGGAATTGCCTCTGTTTCATGCTTGACGTATCAGTAAATGGACGACTTAGGCAAATTGCAAATAATTATGGCTCAGTGAGGAACAGTCTGGAGAAAAGGGAGTTTATCAACACAAACAGCTCAATTAGCCTACTTCTTAGGAAAGATCTGAGTATTGATATAAGGGGAAATAATTTTTGCTCCCTGGAAAATCTTTCTGAAGGCTAAAAAAAAAAAATTTTCAAAACCTTGGTTTTATACCCCTACCACTTTCTGTTTCTTAAATTGATTTGACAGCAAGATTTGGAGATCTGGGCTTTATGTGTTAATATACATGTTAATTCAAAGAGCACTCTTAGTAAGAAAAAAGAGTGCAGCACTAATTTATAAAAAGGTAGATACATGTTACAATACGATCTGTTGTTAATAATGTGTGCAAGTAAATTATTGTTATTGACACAGCCCTTTTCAGACACTGGATTCACAGAATTGTGCTGGTGATTTACTGCATGCCAGCTTCAAAAATGGTGCCTTATTAATTATTTGTGTTCTAAAAGTGAAGGCAGCATAAAAAGAGGTGCAGGTTTAATTTAGAAGAGTAGTAGATATTTTTTAATTCATCTGCATTTCCTTTACGGGTGTTTCCTCTTGACCCTTTTTATGTCCAAACGTGAAAAAGCTGGGACTCCCTAGGACAGCTCAGTACAGCAGATTCCCTATGCCTTACTAAGAAACAGTTAAAGGAAAAAGGCAAAATACGAAGGAAAAAGGGAAGTACGAACTGTCTATTGTCTTTTTAAACAATGTTCTATTAAAGTGGCTCCTGATAAAATACTCCTCCAATGCATGTGGGGCTATTTTTTTATTTATTCTTTGATAGTTTGCTATTTAGTAAATTCTTCTTATATCAGAAAAGTTACTGGATTTGTATCGCTCTGAAGAGATATTAGTTTAGTCATCTTTTCTCCCTTTCCTAATACCTCTATGTTGACAGAATGCAACAGTGCTTCATTTTCTCTTGGCATTTAATTTCAGCAAAGTTCTTTGTTCCCAAAAAGGACAGAGAAGGGTTTCTAACTAATCGCTGATAATGTGCCTCAGAGATGCATCATCTGATTAAAATAAGGAGCTAAACAACACCATATGATTTCAGCAAGTAATTTAGTAAATGCCTTCCGCACCAAATATTAGAATGGATACTCCAGGTTTCATTGCACAGATGAAGTTAATGCTGGACAGGATTAGATCAGATTAAGTATGAAAGTCAGATCAGAGTACTGGCGGACAAGAGCAGGAGGGCAGCAGTCTTCTCGGAAGCTTAGACAAGGCTCACATATGGATGTTCTCCAGATTATGTGGGTGAAGCAAGGTCTTGCCAAGAGATTTAGAGTTAAATTTGTTCTTCACACAAACATCAAAACAACCTGGCTGTGCCATCTCTTGTATTCTTGATACTCACACCATGTCATCCTATTTGTGCAACATCCTACAGCAAAGTGGAGTGAGACTTAAGTTGGGGTTGTGTATTTTTTGCAGTATTATTCTCACTAACGCTCCTCCCAGTCTGTTTGGAAATAAGGTAGTTTCTTTAGGTAACAAAGAATGAAACATGACAGGTAGAATACATAATGCATTTGCAATCCCTGCATTTTTTACATTTATTTTGAAGCACTTAAGATGCAGGTAAGTGTATAAATATTTATAGATTTCTAAAAAATAAATAGAAGCATGCAGGTTAGTTGAAAGGACATGGTTTTGCTCACAAATTGTCCCTATTTTCTTAAGGCAAGTGCCCATATATGGAGTTGAAAAGCGTGAAAATCCTTTTATTGTTTGTTGCTTTTAGTAATCTTTCTTTTGGTAATGGACATTAGGTTTTCTGGTACATGAAAAGGCTGGGGGGGAAAAATGTTCCATGTTTTATCAAACTCAAATCTTCCTTTCATTTTCATCTATTTCTTCTCCAAGATACAGAATCGACTTGAGAGAGCTGTTGGCAGGATTTTTGCTCTCTGAATTTTTTTGGGCTGCCATTGAAGAGGAAAAGAAAAAAAATGTCTTTTCTTATAGCTCCTCGGTTGAAACCTGAAGTATGGAGTGATAAAAAGCAGACCGAATAGATTGCATTTAGTTTAACACCATCGTATAGCTCATTGTCAGTCAATAAAATCTGAGATTAGAACAGAGGACCAGACAGAAAAAAAAAAAAACCCAACTAGTTCAAATATTAGGTACACGGATAAATTTTTTTATTGAAGTATTTCCAGCAAGGGTGATATTGTCTGATGCTCTGAATAGCTTAACCAGTGCTGCTGCTTGATCCCATTTACATTAAAACAAGCTCTATTCATAAACATATTCCAAATCCACATGGAGGTTCAAGTAAAAATGTACATGATTACAACAAGCAGCGATATGTTTATATTCATATATTTACAGTCAGACTTCCAGAAACCTTGTGTGCAGCAGTGGAAAATAAGTTATTTGCCAGAACAGACAGTCTATTCGTTAACACCTAAATTTAGTAGCTCCACTAGATTATAAAAATAAATAAGAGGCAAACTGTGAAAGCTAGTCAGTATTTAACCATTCAGGATTTGTACAATAAAAATAGTTTTGTGGTTCAGCAGTTCCAAAATAACTTGTAAAATGTCAACTGTGAGATAAAAATAAGGAAAAAAAAAAATTCATGGTGAGGCCACACCTGGAAGAAGGATACACTGGGAAAAAAATCCTGAAATAATGGACATTTTAAAGCATATCCACCCACCCTGGATATTTGAGGGGGGATTTTAAGGCCAGGGGAGACTGCCAGAATTGTAGACTTTGATTTGACCTGCAATTGTGGATGTAAAGTCAGGCAGCTGCTGGAGTTGTAAGCATATGAATAGAGGAGGAGAAATAACAGGTCAAAACCAAGACTCTTGGAAAGCTCTTGAGAGCATTGGATTTTTGATTATTTAAGAGGAAGCAGTATTTTCTTTTCCTTATTAAGAAAAAAGTTGCTGAGATTTTTTCACACAAAAAAATCTTCACTTTCCACATTCTTGCAAAGTAAGTATTTGCTGGTAATTTTAATGTTGAGCCAGTGTAAGGTCTGGATCCTCATATTGTTTTGGAATGCATAAGATCCCATCTTACTTTGGGAGATTATATTCCTAAAGTTTGGTGCATTTTCAGACCAGAGGCTGGAGAGAGGGGGAGGCTACCCCACCCTGCTTTCCCTGCAGAGATTTTTGCTGAAGTCATGGTGAGCTGTGGATTTACCAGGAATGTAGAACCAAGCTGAAAGTATTCCTTAAATATCCTAAAATACACCAATTCTGCCTCTGGTTAGTGTATTCCATTTAATATGAGGGAATCTTTTTTGCAGGGATGCAAAATCTCCATCCTTGTGCGGTTTATATTTAATATTCCCTCGAAGCCTGCTCTCTTGCACATACTTTCAAGTGCATTGGAACCTGGCGACATGGAACTAAGGCTTTTTTCAGTTGATGTCAGCCGTGTAGTTAAGGCGAACAAAAAGATAAATGGCTCCACACATTAGGCACACTACATGAGTGAAGCTGGGGCTGGAGTACACCTGTAAACTCAGCCCCTTCACCGACGGCAAAGCCTGCAAAAAGAAAAATAAGCTCACATGAGAGTCTATACAAATTAAGTATGTGCGAGGCACAAGAGAAAAGCAAACTGAGAAACTACTTGGATTTTTTTTTTCAGGTTGTTTCTTTGTGACTTCAGTTTTAGTATAAATTTGTATTTTATCTTGGTTTCAATAGTTAATTTTAAATTAAAAAATTAATAAGGGCATCCAGGTTTCAGAAGTTAAGAGCGTAAATAAAGACTGCATCTTTAACTGTGTTCTTGCCTTTTCTTGCTGGCCTGAGAAAACCTTGTTACTCCTGTCCTGAGATGCTGCTCTCAGTGTCCTGACTCTATTAGCGAAGGGCATTCCCAAAATTTGAACAGAGATTTGAGAACTGAGCACAAATGGTTTAAACCAGGTATTAAACCTTAAACAAGGTATTATTTAATTGCACTGAGTGGTTGTGGGTTTTAAAGGATTCTCTCAGGTGCGTTTTCAGTGTGCTGTGGTAACATCTAGTCACACAGATTCTCCAGGGAGGGGAAATTGCGTGACTAGATCTCCTTGCGTGGGCCAAATCCTGTGCTGGCCCCATCTGCAGCACAGATTATCTAACCACCTCTTCAGGATTTTCTTCATTCAAGGCGTCCTCTGACTCAGAGGGATGACAGAGATGTTCCCTGGAGTTGCTGCATTGCATTAGCCTTGCTACCACCCTTTGGTTTAAGGATGTGATAAACTAGAAATTGCAATACTGGAAACTCTTTTTTGTGTGAAGTAGATCCTGTTCCCAGGAACAGGGCAGGGATGACTTGGGAGCAAAGCCAAGGCATCTGTCCCAGGTTATCTGAGTTTTCCAAGCTCAGAGGGCCAAGAGTCTACCTCCCATACCACCAAAATATCAGTTGGCGTTGGACGGAAAAGGTATTGTCGAAGTGGTCTAATCTAGCAGGTCATGGTTACATTTTAAATTCTCTGTCACTCGATTTCTGGTGAACAAAAGCCTGTAGTTCTCTCATTATAAAGGAAGAAGATTGGTAGCAGCAGTTGTGCCCCTGTCTCATTGTGAAAAGAGAGATGGTATGCAGGTCCATGAAAGAGGAATTTTAGTGCTGGTAAACTGCCCCAAAATTGTGTTTCTGCACCACTGCTTTCAAAAATACAAATATCATGAGTGCAGTTTTCATATGGAATGGACTTGGTCTGCACAGGCTGTCAGCGAGTCTTAGACATGTGTGTGCTTAGGATGGGTCATGTTGGAGAAAATTAATTCTTATTAGTAATTCTTTTGAGAGAAGACTCAAGCATGCTATTGTACCTCTTCTGCAGGTGGCCAAGTGCCTGGTAGAGTCCTGTAGTACCTGTCTCTATAGGGATCCTCTGAGGTGGAAACTCACAGGAGACATTAGAGGTATCTGCTGCTGTTCCAAAGAGTTAAATTTAAACAAGCATTTTCCCAGTTTCTTCCAGTAAGATTAATCAAGACTAGGAGGCTGCCATCATGCCAATTGCTGAAGTTTTACTGAAGTTATGAGTTAGCTATCAGAAAAATTGTTAGCTAGTACCTTAATATCTTGAAATGGTCATATTTCTACAGTAAATGTTCTTTAAAAAAATGTTGGGATGGCTGTTCTGCCGTATTTTCTCATCAATGTGAGGTTCTCTCTGGTTTTACTGGTGAAATTTGGTCACCAAGCTTTTTTAAAAGGACTTTTTTTCTTGAGTATCACATATTCACAACTCTTGCACAGCTGCTTGACCATATGGTATACAATATTCTGTTCCTCTTTTAGCTCTGAAGTGTCCTTACCTACATACCCTCAACTCTTCTGCTTTTGATGCCTGGCATGTTGTTGGCAGACAGTTTTTTCTCTTCAGTGTTTTCGTATAGTCTCTATAATCTTGTAGAAATTTCAAAGCTGTAAAAAATAAATGAAGCACATCCTCACAGGTGTTTGAGAATAAAGAAATAGGGAGGAAAAAAAATCTATAAAGAATGGACAAAATGCTGTGTAGCCTGGAACTTGGGCTTTGCACCAGTTGGGAAGCAGTTTTTTACAGAGAAAGCATGAAAATAATGGAAGGATCAAAATCGCATAATTTGTGGCCTGTTTGATCGTTTCTTGTCTGCATCACCAATACAGATGCAGCCCATGGTATTTGAGGCTGAGAGGCATCAGATACTATCTGATAGTTGTTCACTTGCTAGTATAAGTGCTCTCACATCTGCAACTCCTACATGTCCACAAATATCTAGTCAAGAGTGACTGGCACCATGGTTGCCACCACTAGTATCTACATGAAGGTACTGAGGGGCACAAAGAATGAATTATCCCTTCTCATCATGGAGTTAATCAGTCAAAAGAGGGTTTGGCACCATGGCATGGGAAAATTGCCTCTGCTGCTGGCCTTGGGGGACCTGGGCTGGAGAGGGAGGATTTGCCTCTGCAGAGAAGACAACTCTGGGTTTGAGCAGTGTTCGAGGGAGAGAGGAGGTAGGGGATTCTGAATCTTTAAAGTAGTACATGGAGACACAAAATAAAGCAGAACACTAGCAATATCTCATAATAATACAGAATAATGAATTCATGCCACAACTGTGAAGGTAAAAGGGGAAAAAAATACTCGTAATAGCAACACCTGGAATGCAATAGGAAACATTTTTAAAAACTTCCAATTCCATCTTGTATAAAAAAACCTTGTGAAATGTTGACTCTGTGTCTTGACCCTGATTTCAGATAAAGTAGTATTTTAATAAAAGACACGCGTGGTCTCTAAATGTTGAGTATGTAAAGATATGTTTCATGCTGGTGTTTTAGCTTTGCTTTATATTGTATTTGATTTTATGTATTTTCATTATTTTTTTAATGTTTCAAAGTACCTGAACTGACCTGGAAGTTAGTGCACAGTTTCTCTTTTCCAGCATTGTGTAAACGTAGGTAATTAGCCTTGTACTTATCTGCATTAGTATCATTAGAATTGAAACCCCATTTTAATCTGGATTCTGTTCTCCTCTCAATGTCAGCCTGTTTCTGGACCAGTACAGAGCTAGCCTTGTTGATGCAATAAAGAGATTACTCCAACCCAGTGTAAGTATGTTTCTATTTTCTCCTGAACACTGGCTTCAGAATAATTAGTCTGTGCACAATGATTGAGAGAGTAATGGAATGGCAGGATTAATGTCATGTAATACTTTAATACTTATTATGTCCAACTTCAATTGAGTCTTCTAATCTATCAGATTCTTTCCTAATCATAAACTAGGAAACTTCTTATACTTGGCCTTCTGATAAGGAGCACAGTGGGTAGTAAAATAAATGAAACCACTTCAAAGATAGCATGAGATTATTTTTATCAAAGCCTTTCTCAAGTATTTCCTTTGATAATAATGTCTTCATATTAAAGTAAAAGTATGATATTGAAAGTTTTTATGTTGCCTTCTGTCATTTGTAATCCCTTCAATTGTAACCTTTGTCATTGTGTATTTGTTTATTATGAAAGACTAGTTTTTTCTTTTAATTTCTGTTATGCGTTTGTTGTAGCCTAAAACTTTCTATTGTTCCATTAAGCAAACCCTACATTCACATGTTTTATACCTTAGAACATAATGAAGTTAGGCTCTTCGTAAAATCTTTCGTGTTCTACATTTATAGAACATGTATACATCTGTGTCATACTGAACTAAATCTATTAGACAGAGAAACCTACAAAATAAAATATGTTTGTTGGATCTTGACTTATAACCCAACAAATAATCTTGAATCTCAAAAAAATTATATTTGAAGAAAAGATACCAAAAGAAGAATATTAGAAAACACGTTAATTGCTACAAATAGGAGACACTGGAATTTTTCTGCTTAACACATGAATCATGCAGTGTGTCAAGCTTCTCATTTCTAACAAATTGAATCAAATTCCCAATTTAATTATTAAAAAAATACACTACAGTTTTTAAGTAAAGTCTGGAGCAAGTGTATTTTTGGTACAAGATTTTCTCTCTAAAAGAATAGAAGGCCCAAACGTGCAAAGGCTTAAACAGAATCATTTTAGTCATGGACGTAATCCCATTCTTTCCTAAGAGTGATCAGGTTTCTATTCTTGGTTCGATCACAGACTTTCCTGAGTGACCTAGGCATGTTACTTAAGACTGAATTATTTTAACAAGCTGTGAGGCAAAGCTGCCAGGAAGACAAGAAACGTAACCACCCTGAGCAGAAGGTCACCCAGGAGGATGGAGCCAGGCTCTTCTCAATGTCATCTAGTGATAGGGCAAGGGGCAATGGGTGCAAACTGGAACACAGGAGGTTCCATAGAAATATGAGAAGGAACAACTTCACAGTGAAGGTAACGGAGCATTGGAACAGGCTGCCCAGGGGGATTGTGGAGTCTCCTTCTCTGGAGATGTTCAAAACCCACTTGGATGTGTTCCTGTGCGACTTGGTGTAGATGATCCTGCTGTGGCAGGGGGATTGCACTAGATGGTCTTTCAAGGTCCCTTCCAATCCCTAATGTTCTATGATTCTATGATATTTCTGTTAGTGGCTGCAAAGGGAAGTTAAGCAGCTCCTGCCTTCTGACTTTTATGATGTACCATCAGATTATCAGGGTATGATAATTTTGGGGACCAGGGGTGATCTGGAATCCAAAGCTGATTCCAGTTTAAAAAAAAAGCAAAAACTATAAATTTTTGGCCCTGCTAACTGTGGCTCTAGCTGTTGGGGACATTTAGGCTGTTACTGCTTTTTCTCCTGCGCACAGCTCATTGTGGTGTGGTGGTCTATACTGCTAAAACCATGACTAGACACATACATTTGCTAGTTCTTTCCCTGGGCTATTTAGCACAAACATAGAATTTGATTTAAAAAAACAACAGCCTGAATTTTCAGTAGTGTTGATAGCTCAAGTTCCCATCTATAGACAGTTAAGGAATTGATAATTGGACTTTAAACCAAAACTGGCCTGACTTTGTTGCTTTTCAACTCCAGACAGTGGTTTACGTGTTAGTTAGTTTATGCCCAGGCTCAGGCATTCTCCGCTCACAGGGTTTAATCATTCCTGAAGCCCCACATGAATCCACAAGATTTAATAACCCCTGGGTGGGCACATATTTTCCCTCTGGATGACCTCTCTGCAAAGCTGCCCGTGACCATGAGGGACTCCAGAGTAGTCTCATCCTTTTTGTGCCAGGAAGAGTCTCTGCAGAACAACATTCTGGAGAGCGTGAGATGGCAGCAGGAAAAGGAGGACCCTCTGCTACAGGATCCCTTTGCTACCCACCTCTGTGTGAGGTCATTAAAGCATGCCAAGGATGTGAGAGAACTGATTGCAAATTTCCTGTGTTTAATGTTTTGCATCCTGACCTGAGCCTATATTCAGCCCTAACATTTATATACGCAATTCCAGTGCCTGCACTGGGAGTTACACCCCTTTGCACCTCATGTTTAGACACACAGTTAAAGTTTCAGCCATACAACACCAGTGAGTTGCTTTGGATCTTGCCTTTGGTCTCCTTTGTCCTTCTATTTCCGATGAGAAAGATAAGGGTAACAGTATTTCCTGAGCTCTCAGAGGCATTGTGAGAATAATTAGTGCTGTGGCATTAAAGATTGGAGTTTTTTAAGTGCACATTAATACCTCAGATAGTGTCTGTGTCATCTGGCAAATATTCTTCTACAGAAGAATATTCCTCTGATCATTTTATAACTTCTTCAGATCCCTGAAAATATTTTTTCTGTCTCTTCAGTGGGTTACAGCACCTCACATGTTCCTCTTTCCTCTTGCTAATACAGAAGAACTTGCAGCAGACTTTGTGGCTCACCCCAGTGTAATGTTTTGTTGGCTGATATTAACCTTTGTTTACCGTTCTCCAACCAGTTTTCTTTCCGTGTGACAGCACATGGGATTCAGCCAATTAGAATTAATTTTGTAAATAAGACTTCAAGAACTGCTGTATCACGCAGGTTAGGTTTGGGGCTGGTACAGGTTAGGTTTTGGGCACAAAGTCTAAAAATCTGTCAGTTGAAGGGATAATCATTTTTCTTAAATACAGAAGGATGAACAAAAAAATTTAGTTAATGGACCATGATGTGTTGCCTGGGCATCACAAATAGCCCAATCAGCTCCAAAGATACTATGCAAGAACATTAAGTCCCGCTTTAAATGCAGTTTACTCATTTAAGGTCAGATTTGGGTTGCTCTGCTCAGGGAGTTTAAAATACCTTTAAAAAAAAAGATAATTCATGATCTGATTTTCCTCTTGTTTTCCTTGTTTTTGCACCATTGTAATTCCACTGACAGCAAATGGGGGGAAGACTTCTACAGGCGAGGGTGGAAAAAAGAAAGGGAAATAATTATTTACGGTCTGGGCGGTGATGAGCGAACAAATGGGCTTTGCACTGAGTGTGTGTTTTCTGTGCTTTTTTCTGCGGTTTGTTTTGGCAATTCATAGGCACCATTATGATATGAAAAGGAGCAGATGTATGGCAGCCAGCAGTTTTCTAAAGGAAATATTTATGTATTGCTTTCTGGTTTGCATCTGTTTAATCACTAAAATCTTGCCTGTTTTGAACAGTTATTTGTATTTACCCAATTTGAGTATTTTACCAAAGAGAAACAATTGTCTTTTCCGGCTCGACTCTGTTCGAGGCTCAGTAAGGTGTAAGTTCTATCTGGTTCCCTTCCGGTTGAAAAAAAATGTATAAATTCTCTTTTTAATGTTCCAGGGAAAAGCAATGGTATTTGCTCCACTCCGAGGGAATACTTTAGACCAGTTTTGCAATCTAGCTGAGAAAGCTGGTTTCTCTATCCAAAGACATGAAAATTATGATGAACATATTTTGAACTTCCACTCCAAGGTTAGTTTTCTGCTTGTGTTAGATAACACTTTAATCCGCATTGCATTTTGAAGAGATCATGGTCCTTTTGGCAGGTAACCTAAATGTTTGATTAAAGTATTCCTTAGGTGTGCTGTTTCTGAACAGCTATTTTTTGTATCTGATTGTTTTGTGTGGTAGAACCATCCTTTATCTCTGCACGTCTGGAAGAGTTCTGCAAAAGCATCTCCTGTTTACCCTTTCAATTCATAGAAATCTAATTTATGAGAGTCTTGTCTTGTTGTTGTTCACCTCCGACAAATACACAGCGCACTAGCACTTACATTTAATAATAAGCAACTTTTAAGTAGGTTAAATACTGAAATAAATAGGAGGTGGATGTCTAATTGTATCATATCGTACCTTAAATCCTTATCTCTGGCTGCTTTATGGCTGGGTCAGTTGGCAGCTTCAAACTGCTAAATCTCATACAGAATTTCACAGTTGTGGGGTTATATGTCAGATCGAGGCGCTACAAGATTTAGGTCAAAAGCACTTATCTGAGTGTGATTTCTAAGCTTGCTTACATAAAGCTACTGTTATCAGTCTCCCTTTTTTATTATTTATAAGAACAGAGTAATACAGGACAAGAAGAGGAAGGTGCTTCGCAGAAAACTTTTTTAGGAATTTCTTATTTTCCTGCGTGGGAGTGCTTATCAAAATCATATTTATTACTTGCAGTTCTGAGATCTCTATTTCATACCATAAAGAAATCCACTGTTGTAGGTCCGTGTGACCTTAGACATGACCTCTTGCAATTTTCTAAGAATTGCTCCCGGAAAATAGAGACATGTTGAGAATTGAAGTGAAATGCATTTTTCTGGTTAGCACCACCATAGGACAGAAATCAGATTATGCTACAAAAAAAAAGGAAAAGATACATGTGTGTTGTAAGGAACAAATGCAGATTTTATTGGGCAATTTTATATTTAATCAAAACTTGCATTAAAGCTGCCCAGACACTTGTACATAAAATTGCTTAATTTCATTGTTCAGGTTGCACTAAACTCAAATAAATTTCAGTCATTGTTCATCTACCGTCTTGACTTTAAATCATAGAAAATGGCCTAAATGTAAGGCCCAACATGATGGGTTTTTTATTTACCTCCACCTGAAAAAAGGGCATGATTTTGATTATGTTGTTTTGTGCTAGTAGTTCTATTTCATTATCCACTGCATCCAAATCAGCTCTGCAGCAGTGAAATGCAGCAGTAATAGTTGTTATCTTGATCCAAGAGATGGGTCTAAAATGATAGAGTAGTTTATTCTGCTTCGAAAACAAATCTATTCTATCTTCCTCTGGTTATGTGGCCACTGCAGTTCCTATAAT
>VXBP01002597.1:55597-68633 GCA_013400115.1 Rhinopomastus cyanomelas
TGGCTTTTTTCTTTTTTAATTCCACATTGATATTTCTGCCTGTGATTGAAAGCTTTGGTGTTGAAGGGTGGGGTTTTTTTATAGACACGGGTGTATATATGGAGTGGGTTTGGTTTTTTCCAGCAGGACTTTTCCTCCTGTAGATGTATAAGGAATTATGCATCAGACAAAAGCCTCATAAACTGACCATTTGTCCTTTGGACACAATAGCCTGCCCAGCCTCTCTGCTCCTCCTCTCCAATTATGTGTGATTAGTCTCAGTGTGTTGTGTCAAGAAGGGGGAGTGTGCTGAGTGCTTATTATCTGTTTAGGTACAAGAAGAGCACATTTAGGTTCTGACTATGAATGGAAAGTGAGCCTTTATCAGGACTGAAATCTAAATGCTACTGTCCTAGAAATTGCCTTTAGAAAAAAAAATACAGCCCTTTCCTGATAAATTCCAAGAAACACTCTAGCACTGTAGTGTAATCAAACTGTCTTCCTTGAAATAGTTGGTATTGAGGCCTGAGTATTTGATAAACATTTCATGTGGCTTCTCTTGTACTGGGAAAGGCAAAAATCCTACAAAGAAACAGGAGCAATTTTGTATTTTCTGAACAGTTTAATTAGAGCATTTTAATGACTTCTCAGGAAACAACCAACCTGGACCATTAAAGAATCCAGTAGAGTCTTTTAAACCACAGTGATGAAAAAAGAAGCAGAGACCATGACAGAGAGGGAGGTGTTGGATGCAAGAAACTGTGGAGGTTCATGCCAAAATACATTGATTAAAAGACATACAGGTCAGTAATATGAGTCCTTCCATATTTAACAAATTGGGCAGCACATAAACCACAAGCAGATGAAAGTCCCTTTCTCTCCTCTCTTCTCAGTCAAATTTCTTCACTACCAGTTTGCATGTCCCTGTATTCAGGACTTTTTATGCTCCATTAGAGCACCTAGATGGATCTTGGAAGGCATAGGTCAAGTCGCAGTTAGATCATACATTTCTTTCTCACAAAAACTTGAATTGCAATGCCAAGTGATGGGCTAACATCACAATAACAGCAATTTATTCCTCTTTTGATAAAAAGCAGCCTATTCTCAGTGTTAGATAAAGACCAGGGGCAATGCAAACCAACCATTTATCGTAGGACTGAGGCGTATGGATCCCCTATAACTGGCATGAGTTTCATATCCAAAGGAATCAAAAGCATTGAGGAGTAATTTAAAATTGCTGGGAAGGTGGCTTTACTTTAATTAGTTTTGTTTTGTTCATCCCACACAGCAGTGCCTTTGTTTTCTCTCCAAACATGTACCAGGAAATCTTTATCATCAACAAAGGGGCGTGAAAAATAGTGAAATATTAAAGTCTGTGAACCTTTTGTTTTCAAGAGCGCTTGAACGTCTGCTGTACAATAATCTAATAAAGACTGTGAAGCTGCCAAAAATAGAATGAGTGTTGCTGAAAATTGTGGTTTTAGCTCTGAGGAGAAAACAGTTCTACTCAAATTAGTGGCTGATAATTGCTTTTTATTTCTTTAGTGTCAATCGTTTGAGTCGGAGGCTTTGCACAGGTGCTGCCATCCCTAAAGTGTGTAATTGATGGCTTGTTTACCAGAGATGCATTTAGGCTTCATCCTGCAAACCCGCACTGGAGCTCCACAGGCAGTAAAGTTACTCATCTACATAAGTGCTTGCAGGTTTGGTCCATGTGGATGGTTTTGGAGGTATATACTCAAGCTCTTGTCTTGATTTTTTTGTTTGAAATGGGTATTGAAAAGTCACAGGATTTACTGTGTGCGAGGCACTGGGAATGTGCATCTTCAGAGGCATTTCTCAGACAACCTCATGTTAGCAGGGACTTGAATTGCTTCTTAATTGTGAATTGAATTGCTCTTAAATTGTGACTACAAATACAGTGTTTATTAATACCTCAAGTATTTTTGCTGAGGAAACATTAGGTGGTTTATGAAGTCACATTTATGAAAAATATCAGAGCTTCTCACTTGATGTGCTGTAACTGGTCTGTGGGACTTTGTTTATTTGCAGTGTCTTCTGTAACAGAATATTGAGCTTTTATGTATGCAAAGTGCTGTGGATGAGTGAAAATAAAGGAACTGTCAGAGCGGTGCAAGTTTCCCTTCAGGTGTGTGGGTAGTTTTTAGAGAAGCATTGTGTCTTTCTGTCTCATGGCCAAGACAAATGACATTTTTGTGGATATCCATTACCCTGGGCGCAGCCCTAAAGCAGTTCGTGCCACTGGCAGTGAGATGCGATCTTCAGGTCACAAAAACATGTCAAAAGTATACTGCTGTGAGATCCAGCAAAGACTCTTAAAAGTCTTCCAGATAGCATTTTTGGGAACAACGGGATGGACCTTTCCATTTGGGAAACAGGTTTGATTTGAAATGAAAAACCTTCATAAGAGTGTGAGAAGAGGCAGGTGAATTTAGGACCCCAGGTACCAGTCCAGCTGCAGAAAACCTTGTTAGACAAGTCATTCACATGTTGCCTGTGGCTTAATGGCTGCATGTTTGCATGAGAAGGGCAATGGGATTAAAATTGTCCTCCCCATGAAAAACATCATTAGAGCCCAAGCCTGGCTTCATACAGTTTACCAAGTGCTAGATCTCCCTTACAACTCTCCTTTCCTGTTCCTGGAACAAAAGAGGATGCGGTGGGTGGAGCTTTTGAGATATGGCAGTTGATGCAGCTGATATGGCAAGGGAAGAGGGAAAAGGCAATGACACATCACCAGTCAAACTGAGTGGTGCCTTATTACTAGCCTTCACCTGCCCTCCCTAACGCAAGAGGGGAATAACCTGGTCCCTGTCTTTTCACAGGACAGACTATCAATGTCTGGTTTAGTCTGGATTTTAGTCTGGTCTTCTTCTGTAAATCAGGGAATAAGTGGTGGTGTCCAGCTGCAGATTCCTTTAACTCAGGGGTCCTCAAACTTTTTAAACAGGGGAAAGGTTTGCTGTCTCTCAGACAGTGTTGGGGGCTGGGCTATAGTTTGTGCTGCCTGGCTTGTCCTGCCTGGGAGTGGGAGAGAGAGACACGGAGGAGCCGCCCAGCCCTGCCACGCAGTCAGCAGGAAGAAGTCAACTGCAGCTGCTCGGAGGTAGGGGGTAAATACCAGCGGGCTGGATTGGACACCCTGGGGGGCCGTATCTGGCCTGCGGGCCGCGATTTGAGGACCCCTACTTTAACTCTTGTGAGATGTTCCAGGATGTGATAGAAGATGTTAGGGCACCGTGCACCGGTGGGTCTGTCACCATGTTTTCTGCGCAGCGTGCTCATCCTGTGTTGTTTCTTCAGAAAGATACAATTTTATTGGCATTTTAATTCACTTTTCAGACTCTCCTGAGTCTGTTTAAGATGGTTTGTCATGCCTTTGCTGTCACAGATGTCTGAAAGACAGTTTTAGAAGCTGATTTGCAATATTATTCTCTTCTGCACTGCAACATTCCAACCAAAATGAGGGCATCTTGGTGCAAAATCCCATAGAGCCAAAAGAAACTCAATAATGGACTTAGTGAATTTTAGGCTGAGCATTTAAGTATGTCGGAGGGGGAAAATCATGCCCATTCCCCATCCGAAGGAACCTGAGGCAAAAAAAGTTGTCTTTAGCCCTTCAGAAAGCAGGCAGTGCACTCTAGAACCAACCTCAGGTTTGGTGAGCAGCATCTCCTCTCTGAGATCCATTGCCCTGCCTGACCCACGGACTGTTTAAACAGCACAACATAACAAACCTGACTTTGCTTTCCCATGTTTGAAAGGTTTAGCCTATTAAGGGTCCTCACTTAGTCAGCAGATGGCTCTCAGTGGCTGGGTGAAAGCTGGATGTTTTCCATCTCCATCCAACAGTGGAACTGGGTGTTCATTGTCTTCTCATGTGTAAAGTGTGTGTAGAGGAGAGGGAAGATGCACAGAGCAGTAGTCCAGATGGCATTCCACAGCCTGAGAAGAAACATCTTGACCCTCGAATCTGGGTTAAACTCAACAGATGCCAAGCCCCCAAAAACAAAGAGCTCTTGTGGCTGATGACAGTAAAGGAGCGATCAGCCTTCGCTAACAGCGAGTATCTTTTCTTTGGGTGCGTTTCCCTGCAGATAATCAATGTGGTAGAAGATGGCTTATTAAAAACAAACAAAAATAACAGTTCTCAGCCTTCTGCACCGTACCACCGCAGTTGTACAGCTCTGCCCCGGGGCAATGGGTTATGCTGGTGGGAAGAGATTCACATCGTGCCCTGCCAGAGTCCCCCATGCTACCAGTGCTGTTCTTTTCTCCTGACTTTGACTTAAATTAATGCACTTTTAAAATGATTAAACAGATCATGCTGTGACTTCTAAAATGTCAACAAGCTTCTAAACTTGGGAGACAAGAATGTAATAAAATAGTTAATAGGAGATTCAATAGTTAATAGGGGCCCTGAAGTGTGAGTGTATACAGTAGCTGTATATTGAAAACTGCAAATGAAGATGGCTTAGTATTGCAAACTGAGGAAGAAAATTGTTTTTAATTAGCACCTTCATAAGAACTGCTGATTAATACTGTTTGGTTTGGTGAAAAGCTTTCAGCTGAGTAATTTGTACAGCCATTACAACAGTTTTGTTAGACCAGGACTCCTGTTGTTAAACACAAACAGCAGATGATAATGGTGGAAGATGAGTTTGTCATGTAACAATTTACCTTATTGAAAAAAGCTCTATATAAAACCCAATACAGTAGGTACCGGCAGAAATCACATATTTTAAATCCTTTCAAGATTGCAGTGTGCAGCGCTGGCATGGTTTGTTGGTTTTGTTTTGTTTTGCTGTTTCTTTATCCGTGGGCTGGAAACAGATTTTATATCATTTATAAAATTATATATACAATTTAAAGGTGTTGCAGCACGGACAGACCACTTTGCTGGTAATGCTTTACATCAGGGCAGGAGAGTGCCAGCGCATTCAGACACTTCCCAAAGTACACACAAAGTAGTTCTAAAAAATGGGGAGGTAATTAAGTAATATTGTTCCCATGCAAATGCGCACGTTTGTGCATTATGGGTTGGAAATTACACCTGGTGCTCGTGTAACATCTGCCTGAGGCTTTACAGAGATTTCTCACAGGTTAACTACCGTTCCCTGCTTTTGCTTAACGTTCTTTTCAGTAGACAACAACAACAACAAAAAATTAAGACCCTCGTTGTCAGCATCTCTGTAATACAGGAGCACGTGTGTATTTAGTGGCCCGGATAGGAAATGTTAGTGGGCTCTGCAGAAACGGGAGAGGTTTTTCATTAAACGTGCTAACAATGAAGGAATATCCGTGCCTAAATTATGACGCTAACCAAGGATGGTAAGATCTGTAAATTATTGGAGTGCTATAATAGAACATGAGAGTTTTCCTTTAGACAGGCCTTTGGGGTAATAACAAGGGTTGAGACTCACGACAGTGCCAAATAAGCTTTAGACAGCATAATAGTCTGCAAAGAAAAGCCACAGAGCACTAATGTAAAAGAAGAGCTGTCCACCACATGCAGTAAAAATCACCAAAGGTCATTTTATGGTAGCAATTGTGACATAAAATTGGTGGTCATGCTACATGTCTAATACTCAGCACAGCTTTATAAATGATGGGCCCCTAGCGATGGCTGTCATTAAGTGCTTTCATCATAATAAACTTTAAACTGTTGGCTTTATGAATCGCCAGCCAGCTTCAGCTGTTCGTTGGATGGAGCTTGCAGTGCCTTAAGTGTGACAAGGCCTATTAGGAACTGCAACCATGTTTCAAGCATACTTGGCTTTCCCACTCCTGGGGTGATTGCTGCCTATTAAATGGCATCTGGGAAGATTTTCCTCCAGCAATCTCTGATCAAGAGCTTTTTTGGGCTTTGACCTGCATTTCCTTCAAGACTTTCTCTGAGGAGTTTTATAAGAGCAAAACTCCAGAGGATTTATAGCCACTTCTGATTAATACCTTTTCAGTTTTTCTAGCAACTCTCCCACTGCTACATGGAGAAAAGCTTTCATTGTTCCTAAGGTGCTTATTTGTGACCTTTTCTCCGCTGGCTGATTCCCTCTAACATGTTCTCACTGAAATCCTTGGTGTGCAACCAAGACAGTCGCTCAAGTTGCAGCAGCTTTGTGCTGGAGTGTCTTTGATAGTTAAAATAGAAAATGAATTTTGGGGCGACTCCTCCCATTCCCATTGCAGCAGTGCTCTCCTGGCTCACAGGGAACACTTAAATGCCGATGGTACCTCTTCTCCATCTCAAACATTCCTGAACTGGGGAAACTACTCATCCAGTGGGCTTCCTACTGAGGAGGATGCAGCTACACAATTATAACAGAAAATTTTATTCCTCGAGCTGTGTCTCTTGAATCCCAACTCAAAGGAACAGCCCACAGGCGGGGAAGCCGGTTCTGGCATAGAGGAGCCACCATCAGCTTCCTCTCTTGCAAGGAATCACCCCAGTCTCAGGTTGTCAAGCAAAGCCTGAAGCCTTTAGAGGTCACACCAGCACCCAGACAGTCCCAACTGAGCAGCAGGTTCCAGTGGGGGAGCCCTGGGTATGCTAGATGGTGGCAGCCAAACCCATTCTTGGTTTGGCATGAGCTCAGCTCACAGCCCCCTCCGTGGCCCATTCCCGAAGCCTGGAGTGTGCTGTGGATAACTGTAGCACTGAAATCTAAAGCTGCCTATAAAGATTTCATGAGCCAGATTATATTTTCATCACCCTTATGCATATGAAGCCTTTTAATTTCTATAAATCTTACAGTGAGTTAGAATTAAATCATAGGAGTGTGAATAATAAATGTTTAGGGATCACTCATCTAAGAACTTGTAGTATTTAATTTACAAGGACTATACATTTTTCAAATCTTCTAACAGGGAACTTCAAGTGGATCTTGAGGATTTGGGTTTTTAAAAAACAAAACAAAAGAAAGGGATCTGTAAAGCAGCAAAAATGCTGCATTTTTCCCCAGAATCATACTGGCTACAAGCGTTCTGTCTGCAAGAACCTGGCTAATACTCTTATTAGCTTTTTTTTTTTAATCCAGGTAGCATACTAGTCAGAGTGTCTCAGGAGTGCACCAGTGAAAAAAAGAAAAGGTGAAGCCTTGCAAAGGTTAGCATTTGAATCCATCCAGAATCTTCTAGTGAAGTTCTGGGGTGTGGATCAGAGTCTTTAAAGCATACCAGAGGCTGCATGAGCCTCCAAATTCCTGTGGATGAGAAGACAGTAGCCACCATTTCAGCCTTAGCTTGGATTTGTTTCCTCGGTCAAGCAAACCTACAAAATTAGAATTTTTCATTGTAAAAAGACATTTCATTTTCTGAAACCTTTAATTTCTAAGAACATCTGAAAAGCAAACACTAAAGTACATTAAACCAGCATAAAGTACATTAAACTATCTTAAAAGTGTCTTTTCAGGGTAAGTATGCTTTAGTTCATAGTAATGATGATAAGCTCTAAAGCAAGACTTTCCACTTTCAACTTGATGGATAGGACCAGCAGTGGGTTTTTCACCAGAAATGCTGACCAGAACCTCTGAGAAGTATTTTAATTTGTTGTATCCCTTCTTCTCCTGCTGCTCATTTTCAAGGTAAGAGCCCTGAAGACACTATGGAGCATCTCGTCTTATTTCTACAGGAGGGAAAGGCTGTCTCAACTTCATACTGGCTCGCTGTTTCTGTGGTGATTTTCAGGTAGGATGGAGTGGACCAGTGGCTCTAGATTAACTCTTTAACTGTCTCATCAGAATGCTACAGGAATTATTTGGGCCATGTTTTTTAAGACGGAAACTTCCACAAGCCCGCAGGCAGTTACTTTGCTACTAAAGGGACAAGGACCATGCTTAGGAAAGCATTTTCCAGCATTATTTTCCAAAGGTCTGTGAAAATCACAACAAAGCACATTCAATAATTGATTCAAATAGTTGAAACGATAACACAACAGGAGGCAAAGTGGTGATTTAACCTTCTCTTGGACACCAGCAGCTCAGCCGATTGTGATGGGAAGGGCAGATGGGTTTGTCACTGGCTCGTGCCAGGGTAGGTGCATTTGGGCTTTCCCGTGCCCACCCAGCAGCCAAGGTGCTGCCAGATAACTGCACAGGGAGTCAAAAGGAATCGTGTCACAGGCACCGACACGCTGGGTATCTGACAGCTGATGTAGCAAGGTAGACATATTAGCAAATACATGGGCAAAGATTGTGGAAGTGAAGAGCATGGGAGAGCGCAGAAACAATGAACCGTGTTCTCTGGTGGCTTATAGGCTACGCAGCAACAAAACGAGAGGGGCAAGGCTGAATTCTTCCCATGCGAGGGGGAGATGTTCCCCATGACAAAAATCCTTTGGAAAGGTGTTCAGCTCAGTTAAAAGGCAGCCCTTTCAGAGCACTTTCAGGGTTATTTTCAGCTGCGAGCGAAGCAGAGGAATATTGCCACCGGGTAGAAATTGCTGCCAAACAATGGCCGGTGAAAAGGACACCTGCTGCTGAACTCCAGCCCATTTCAGATCACTTTCGGCCAGCTCTGGTCTTTGTTGTAAAGCCCCATTACAGCAATAAGGACTGCAGAGCATGGGCAGCAGTGACAGGTGGAGGTTTCCCAGTGCAGCCCAGTGAGGGCACGTCCTGTCTTGGGTCATGACATTCAGAAGGACCTAGTTGTGCCCTAAAATTAGGAGCGACAGCAAAGCAGCTCCAGTTAGGTTCATCACCAGGCACTGGTTTCACCTCACCTCAGCTTCACAGTGTGTTGGCTGTGTGAAGTTTGGGTGTGACTGAGCATGGTGGATGGGCTTTCCTACTGCTATTTAGAGCCTCATGCATGTGGCCTTCACAATAATTGTTTGTTCCTCTCTTCTAGGAGCTTCAGTTCTGCTGCCTTCTATCTCAAAGGCGACAAAATGCATGTCTTATGAGCTGAGGACAGTTATGGCCACAAATGAAGCCATGTGCCCTAGAAATGGGCAGGGGGGCAAAGAAAGGATTTTTAAGAACCTCATGCAGAGGAAAGCTCTGCATCTAAATTGCTGTGACTGTTCCCCTTTACCAATTTTTTTACTTTATTATAGCAGGAAAAGATTAATAAATTGAAGGAATTGGTGGATCCAGGCATATTTTCAGTGTGAGGAACATAGACAGAAGTGATAATATTCAGAAATGTGAATTTCAGGAGAAAGCTGGAGGACGGCTTTTCCCAAAATGTTGGAAAAGCTCTTTCAAATAATTAAAGACATTTCACTTTAAACCTGTAAAAACTATGTTGATACAGCAATGTGGTGCTCTGTGGTGCTGCTTTTGTGCTTGAAGCAGAGTCAATGGGAGTCCAGCCTTGGCCTGTGTGAGCTTTCTTTTGCAGGGAGAAGTAGCCTAAGTGTAGGCTGCTTGTAAACCCAGACCATCCAGTGGGTGTCTTCAGGATCAGACAAGCAGGTTGTGCTGCTGCATGCTTAGATAGGACACCCCTGCAGACTGTGCTGCCATTCAACAAGACCTGGACAGGCTGGAGAGCTGGGCAGAGAGAAATGAGGTATAACAAGGGTAAGTGTAGAGTCTTGCATCTGGGCAAGAACAAGCCCAGGTACCAGTATAAGCTGGGGATTGACCTGTTGGAAAGTAGTTTAGGAGAAAGGGGGTCCTAGTGGACAGCAGGATGACCATGAGCCAGCAGTGTGCTCTTGTGGCCAAGAGGGCCAACAACATCCTGGGATTGATCAGAATGGGGGTGGTTAGCAGAACAAGAGAGGTTCTTCTCCCCCTCTACTCTGCCCTGGTGAGACCACATCTGGAGTATTGTGTCCAGTTCTGGGCTCCTCAGTTCAAGAGGGATGTGGAGCTTCTGAAGGGAGTCCAGCATAAAGCAACGAGGATAATGAGGGAGGTGGAGCATCTCCCTTATGAGGAGAAGCTGAGGGAGCTGTGTCTCTTTAGCTTGGAGAAGACTGAGGGGTGACCTCATTAATGTCTATAAATAGTTGAAGGGTGGGTGTCAGGAGGATGGATACAGGCTCTTCTCAATGTCATCTAGTGATAGGATGAGGGGCGATGGGTGTAAGCTGGAACATAGGAGGTTCCATGTAAATATGAGAAGGAACTTCTTCACGGTGAGGGTGACAGAGCACTGGAACAGGCTGCTCAGGGAGGTTGTGGAGTCTCCTTCACTGGAGATGTTCAAGGCCCGCCTGGATGTGTTCCTGTGTGACTTGGTCTAGGTGATCCTGCTGTGGCATGGGGATTGGACTAGATGATCTTTCGAGGTCCCTTCCAATCCCTAATGATTCTATGTGGAAGACAATGGTGTCGGGAGGATGGAACTGGGCTGTTCTCCGTGTCATGTAGTGATAGGATGAGGGGCAATGGTTGTAAGCTGGAACATAGAAGGTTCCACATCAACCTGAGAAGGAGCTTCTTCACATTGAGGGTGACAGAGCACTGGAACAGGCTGCTCAGGGAGGTTGTGGAGTCTCCTTCACTGGAGATGTTTAAGACCTGCCTGGATGTGTGCCTGTGTGACTTGGTTTAGGTGATCCTGCTGTTGCAGGCAGATTGGACTAGATGATCTTTTGAGGTTTCTTCCAATCCATAGTGATTCTATGATTCTATGATTCTTCCATGCCCTAGACCTATACTGAACTGTGCCACCAGGCTGGACCTTTTCTCTTGGCCTATGCTGAAGGTTGCTTCTACCCTATGTTTGAATATGTGTCCTCCCAAGGTGGGCTGGAGTTTGTGCACAATCCAGACGTAACCAGTTACCTGCAGCTTCTTCTGTGATGGTTTTTCTGAGCTGTTACTCAGAGACCTGTGCTCTGCACCAGTGTGGGAAAAGTTCATTGCCCTTCTAAAGGAGAACCACCCAAACCTCCATCTACCTCTTAAAAGCTGCTCTGATCATTGTCTTAAGATCAGCCTGGAGGTGCAAAGCATTAGCAAATGTTACCCAGAGCCCATTCGTGCTGCTCATAGAGTAAAAGTTTATTTGTACAATCGAATGCAGTGTCTGTCTCATCCAGACCCCACAGGACCTTCCAAGATAGTCCTGTGACTCCATGAGAACAGAGGCAGTTCTCCCCAGGCAGCTTTTTATTACAAAGGAAGCCCCCACCACTGTGAGTAACATCATCTTAACAAAAATGTCACTACTGTTGCGCCAGCCTACTGTGTGGTTCTTTTTTTGTTAACATGATTCACTTGACATCTTTACCTTTGTTGGGCCACTTTGCTGCGATTCCTCGCAACCCTTTAATAAAAGTGCAGTGGTGGTAGAGCTGCGAAGTGTGTTCAGATATGGAGGGGCTGGAGGGAAGGATGAGAGGTAGTGGGTTACTATTTCGTAAAAGGGTTGTTAATATTTCGTGTAAGGGTTCCTATTTCATCCATAGCCCACCTCAAGGGAATAACAATAAAAGATGTGTCAGTGAAGACAGTAAATACCCTCTGTCCTCTGCAGGTAATTAACATCCCACACAGACCTTCTGGAATTTCATTATTTACATTTCATTGCAGCAATGAAAAAGATGTTTGATGCTTCTGTCCTTAAAAACAGCTGCTGTTCTCTCTCTTTTTTTCTGAAGGATCTAGGAAGATCTGCAGCTTCCAAGTCCAGGCAATGGTCCGAGATATGTGATATCACTAAGCATTTTTGTAGGGTCTTGGTGAGATCGAGTAAAAATCAGAGCAGAAGAGGAGCTAGAAAGAGTATCATCCTGCTTTTTATTTTCAGGTTATGGCTATGATAGTTTGGCTTTCAGATGGTCTGATCCATCTCTGTTTCCTAGCTCCATGTCTTCCTTGAAGACTGTGCGCTCTGACAGTGTGCATCAGCAGGAGGAGACAAAAGAACATTTTCTTGGGGTGCAGAATGGCAATGCACAGGCAGGACAATGTGCAGAATGTTGTGCTGTAGCCCTACTGAAAGCACAGGAGATGGATTTTTTTATGAAGTAAAATCAGCAGCATACAGAGATTCTTGCTCTGCTCCCTCCTCAGACAACACCTGTGAGGAAAATCACATCTCCTTTGATAGGGTAATAGAAGTGAGTTCATCACACTGACCTGTCTCTTCTGACTGTTCAGTCAACTATCAAGCTTTTGGCCATTAGGGGAAGCAAGATTTGTTTTCTCTTCTGCTGTTCATTGGTACTTAGGTATCTGGAGAACATAAAGACCTTTGAGCCTGACAGGACGTGCAACAGTGCTGATAAGTATGGAAAATCTACACACATGCTGTGGTTGCTTCCCAAACTTGTCATGTCCACACATGAAAGATCTTGAGTAACAAGCTGTTTGTTTGCTGTCACCAGTTGCTTCCCTTGACCTTTTGCTTGCTCAGCACTGAAACAAGACCCAACCCTACCTTTAGGGTCCTCTACCCTACTGAAGAAAGTCTTAACCTAGGAAAAGGGCACATCCCAAGATTTCTGCAATACTCTGTGTAGATGCAGAGCCCTCCTCTGGAAAACACTGCATCACCAGTAAGTGGCCAGTTCTGAGAGTCTCCTGAGTTAAATGAACTGGGCAGGACAAAGTTTCTTAAATAATTTGGTGCAGGTTGTTGAGTCAGTAAGAAGTGCTGAGGAGTTCCTGGCTTAAGGTTCACCTCCTCATGGACCACACAGGTTGGAGTTGAAGACTGTCTGTGTCCCACAGCAGCAGGTGAGTACATCCCTCCAAAAACAGCTCCTGGGGCTGCAAAATCTGCAACACAGCCGAGTACGGTGGTGTGATGAGAGCTCAGGCATCCAGAGGAGTGTTTAGCCCTCCTGCAGGCAACATGATTCCCACCCCATCTCCCCCTAGTGCAGCCCTTTGTTTGCACCCCATGGGAAGACAGTAATCCCTTTACCTCTGGCCACACCTGGGTTCAGCCTTCAATCTGGCACCTTGGACAGTGGGACAATTCTCTAACACACTGACTGGGAGCAAAGCTGGAGTGAATGCAGCTAATTCACACTGCCTTGATTTGGTGAGGGAGCAGCAAGGAGAGACCTCACCCATTGCTGGACAAGATAAAAGGAGGGAGAGGAGAGGAGAGGAGAGGAGAGGAGAGG
>VXBP01002597.1:68641-109166 GCA_013400115.1 Rhinopomastus cyanomelas
GAGAGAGGAGAGAGGAGAGAGGAGAGAGGAGAGAGGAGAGAGGAGAGAGAAGAGAAGAGAGCTGGGCAAAATCTCCCTGTATGTGCAGGATGGAAGCGGCTGCATTAAGCAGGTCTGAGCACTGGGAGCAGCCGTGGAGCAAACACCTTTTTGTGTTCTCGGACTTGTTTAGTTCTGGGAAAGCCTTTGCTGGAGAAGTCAGACAAAGGTGTTCCTGTTGGTGCTCATGGGAATTCACTGGCTCAGAGAAATACCCTGACAATATGTTGAAATCCCGTTAGGCAGTCTGAGACAAACAACGGCAAGCCTTGGCCAAAACTTGGCCTTTTCTCCCCATCCCCTTCCCAGAAAAAAGAAAAACATCTGCTCTAGATTACTCAAAATAAAAGGGCCAAAACCTCTGTGGATGATTTTCTTAGCTTCTTCTACACAGAGAGCCAGGGCCATGGAAACACCAGACTAAGAGGCTTAGTGTAAATCCTGGCAGTCTCAGTGCTAGAAACTCTCCCACTGATAAACAAAGCCCAATAAATAAGTTTGAGGGAAAAAAAAAAGCCCTAAATGAGAATACGTCATTGTCAAGCAGTTAATTAGGATCCTTCTAAGCATCCATGCTGCAAAGAACAAGAAAATTAAAGAATATAAAATATGTTGGCAAGAGTGAGGACGTGCCAAAAGTAAACAACGTGGTTGTTATTAGTCATAAAAATAATATTAATTAGTTGGATTACAGTAGCACCTAGTGGTGCTGCCAGATCTCATCCCCAGATGAGATCAGGGTCCTCCACACTTAAAGATCTTACAGTAGAAGTTGTATATTAGGGCATTGATGTGCGAACATATGTAACAGATGTATCTAGAGGTGCGTAGGTAACATCCAGACAGAAATGTGGTTTGAATGAGAAGAAACTCCAGGACATGGAATATTTTGTAACTTGGCTTCACTCTTTCCTCTGTGTTGCTGCAGTGCAGCTGTTTGGAGTTGTTATGTGTGATCTAGAGAATACAGGGCTTTAGTTCTAGTGCTGGAGTCATAAATCTAAGAAAAACCCCACCTTTCATTTTCTGGTGTGAATTTGCACATCCTAACAGGGAGAGGGTGATGGACTCGCATGAAACATGGTTAACTCCAGATTCCTTAACACGTGGGAACTAATGTCCGTGTCAAAGTTTTAGTGCCTGGGTTTCCTAAGGAAAATGAACCTTTGTAGGTTCTCTGGTTCCTCTTTCAAACAGAATGGTGTGGAGGGAATTTTTTTAAGAAGAAAACCACTTTGTTTCGCTCTACAATAGCAACAGCAGAGGCATCGGGGTCTTGAGATCCCCACCGGCAGGTCGAGGCGTCAATTTAATGTTCAGAGGCCTGCCTCGTTTGAATGATAATTTCATTAGATGAGTTTGTAAACTTCTAATGCAGGTTGTATTATAGGTCTCAGAAGAAAACAATTTGTGTGACAGACTATCCTTCATAATCCCCCTCTTCAGCTTCTGCTGACAAAAGACCCTTAATACTGAAGATGTTTTGTGGGAGGAGAAACATTTTCCAAACAAGTAGTTTCTCTATTCCAGCCCAGGTAACAAAGAAGCCTTAGGAATTCCTGTGGCCCCTGTCAGGACTGGCCCATTGGTCTTAAAGCCACCTGCTGCTTAAGCCATTGGTCAATAGATTAACTGCTGCTATTACTAAGTGTGTAGGAAAAGTGAGTTATGTGGCAGAGCAAACAAAATCAACCTCCTTCACACATGGTAATTCAAAATTTAATAAATCTGGCTGGGAGCAGTAAAGCAATCAAGGGTGATGTGGGGGACATGCAGGAAAACTCTTCGTATGCGCCTGTCCTCCAAGCACTGTATCACGTAGCCGCTAAGAAGTCTTCGCTGCATCTTCAACAAAAGGATAATACTCTGTTTGGCTTGCAAAACTCCCCTGACACTGCCCTCCACCCCTCTGCCTTTCTCCTTTTCTTCCACTTTTCCAGATGCTGTTCTGTGCCATTTCCAAGTTTGATCACAGAAGATAAATTTGTAATAAACAGTAGTAGAGGAGTAAAATGTCCCATGATCAGCTTCACATGTTTTTCTTACTCTGATAAACTTCCTATCTTACCAGATTCCATCCCCAACAACAAGAGAGCCTCACTCCTGCCTTCACACACAGCTGAGGACTTGGCATCAGCATAGGAGGACCGGGAGGGTCTCGGCCAAGGAGGAGTTTCAGGAGGCCCATGCGGGTACTACCATGGCCAGGAAGGCGCTACCAATTCTTCTTAAAATAAGTTGTTTCTACTGCCTTGTGCTATTTCATGAGGTAGAAGAAAGTTGGGAGAAAAATGTTGGTTCTGCGTGGAAGAAGGTGATGGAGAGATACCAGGTGTTGGGGCAGGTTGGCTTAGACGTTGTTTTTCTGTCACGAACTTCAAGCACCAGCTGCTTCTCATAGTGTGAACTTAAAGAACTGGTAAAAAAGAGTTCTCATTATCCTTTTGGAAAGATCCTCATAGGTAGCCAGAATAAATTTCTATTTCTGCAGTGTTTTTTCATAACTCTTATCTTCTATGGTCCTGTGTTTTGTTTAGACCTCTACGAAGAGTTCGAGAGATGATTTATTGGGCTGTGGGAGGTATTACTAGGCTATTGACCCAAACTAATGGTTGTACGAAAATACTAAGAGATAGTTTTAAAAAAGAACATCTATGTTAGATATTGAAAATGCCTCAGAGCTCCTTGCGCGTGTGGGAACAGTTGGGGGTGAGGCAAATGTTGGGAACTTTTCAGCTGAGCTGCTCTCCTTTCTTTTCCTCCTGTGTCTGACTACCTTGTCTGGTAAAAGTGTGATGGAAGGTTAAAATCAGAGACCCATGGGATTGCCCATGATATGTTCTGAATGTCTTTGACTGCAGGACCCGTTCTGGTGCGACACAGTGTAGAGAAAGCCGGATCCCCCCCTATAGCCATGGGCACCTATGGCCCTTCCAGTGAGAGCATCTCTTTCGAAAGAAGTAGGTGAGCATCTGTCTTCATAGCTGACACCGAAAATGAGTTTTGATCCCTCTGCTGGCATGAGACATGAGTGAGCAGAGTCCTGTTTGACAGACATGAACTCTGGATAGTTTGCTAGGATGTGCACAAAATTAAACCACTTGCCTGGTTTGTTGTGCGATGCCCCCACATTGCCTCCGTGAACGAGGTGAGCTGGATAATGTTGTAAGATCCTTCCCTCATCGCTTTCCATTGGTCTTTAATGCAACATTGCTTTCTGCACACGTACTAATTGTACAAGCCCAGACAAAACGTGGAGCAAGAGAATGTATTTTGAGATGTTGCTGTGTTTGGAAAGCAGGGGACAGTTTCTTGTGGGACTTGATACTCGTGAGCTAAGCATTGCGCGATACAGTTAAATCACATCGTTTCCTTGCTGCTTTGTAATGAAAAACCTAAGCTCAACTATTTTTTCGCCCCCTTTTGGACTCAGAATTCAAACTCTTTTTGAGAAAAGGCTGATTTTGGATCATTTTTCTGCTAGGCATTACACGGGGTGAGAGGCAAATGCACAGCATAGTGTGACACTGAGACTGTTATTACACTTATATTGCATTTAGGGAAAAAGAAATAATCTTCAATCATTCCTAGTTAACCTAGGAGAGCATTTTCCCCAATGTGACACTGAAATGTTTTAAAAAATAATGGGCTGGTTTGTTTCTTTCCCCTTGAAGATGAGGCAGCGGGGTTAGAAGCGGGGAGTGGAGGGGTCAGGAAAAGTGGCTCATATTGTCAAGGTCCCCTTAAGCAGTGGGGGAAGGCATCAGCCCACTTTCCTGGGTGAAAACAGAGCAATATTCTTCCTTGATGACTGTCCTCCTAAGCCTTTCCTATCACAAGCTAGCAGTTAAAATAATACTCACCTACTGGGCACCCAGCAGAGTTGATCTACCTTTTCTGTGAGGAGGTTCACGTCCAGTCAAGCCTGATTAATCTGTTGCAGGTTCTGAATGATCCCAAACACAACACAGAGCAGCTACACCTGTTTATCAAGGCAGTTCATTTCCCTTCCCCTATTCCACGTTGAAAAGGAGCATTAATTAAAACAGTAAACAAATGAGCAGCCTATTCTAAATCAGAGCTGCAGGCAAAGAAGAGATAACTTAGGCTCTTGAGAAGAGGGATTTTCAGTTAATTTATGGAATCTACTGTCACTCTCAGGGCAAGGGAGCTTAGGTAGCTGGGAAACTGAAGCAGACAGGTTTTGTCAAAACACTTCTTTTTCAGACAGTATCCATTTTTCCCATTTTAATTTTTAATCGAGCCCTTTCCTGTTTTTTTGGAGGTTTTTTTCAGGAGAGAAATATTTAGATTTTTCCAGTGTTCTGGTGACTCACAGAGTTCCTGTGAGATCCCCCAAAGGTAGAGTGGAGGATTGAGGGGGAGAGGCAGTGACCTGAGCTGTAAGGAAAAAAAAAAATAACCCAGCATGAGAAGATGAAATGTTCTCCTGGTGGATTATTCCCTGGAAGCTAATTGCTGTGTTCCATCTGCTTCGATTATTCATCGTTTGCCCAGTTTTTTCATCCCAGGGTTGGTATCCTGGACTAATATTGATGGGAGTGAGTGAAATAGTTGTAAAATAGTGTCAAAAGCAGAAGCTGGGTCACTGTTGTGAGAAGGTGGTGGTCTAAAGTCCACGTAGCAGAGCCTCTTGCTCTGCGTAAGCATAGAAACGAGTTAGCAGAACTGTGACCAAGTGTCTGGTCCTGCCTGCAGACATCTCCAGAGCTTGTCAGGAGAGGGCCATCAGGGAGCTGAACCACAAGGAGACTCACTCCTGGTGTTGCTGGATCTCCTAGACCCAAGGTGGGCTGAGATCCTCAGGCCAAAATGTCATGAGAAGTCCCATGGGGAGAATCACCCAGACTTAGATGCTGCATGGTCAGGGCTTCCACCTGGACATTTTTTTAAGGGGTGGACCTTCATCTTCATTGTTTATGTAGTGAGAGAAACAGCAGGTTATCAGGGGAGTGCCTCTAGCTACAGGAGAAGTGGAAGCCAGTCCTCCCTGCAATGGAGGAAGTGATGTGCTCTGGATTGCCCCCCACAAACCCATGGCTAAGCTAATTTTACTGGCTCCCCCATATCCCCAGACAGTGCCCCAGCCTCATACCTATGGGCAGCTGTGGGAAAGGACCAGGAGGCAGAGAAAAACTCTCCCTCCTCTTTCCTCTCCCTGTTCATGTCTTAATCAGCAATTCTACCCTGAGACTCGGCCATACACTCCTCGGTCAAGTTTCAGTTCCAACAAATCACCATTTTCTGCAAAAAAACAATAAATAAATTTGAAACCTTCTCTGATAATGAGCTGTTTTCCAGCCCCACTGCGTCACCAAAAGGATTTCTGCCCTCCCAAAAGAAAATGGTATTGGCAGGGAGACGGTTTAAACTCCCACCAGCCAGGATTTGTCATGATGCAAAGGCTGCGCTTCTCAGGAATCAAACCGTCATTTTGCTTCTTATAGTTCTGTTGGGACTCATTCCCCCAGGCTAATTGATATATTAGACATTTTTATTTGATTTCAGGCTTGAGATTTGGAACAATTCTGCTCACAAAATTACATTGAAATTGTCGTTTTCACAAAATCAAAGACAAAAAACCCCAACAAAACCCCACAAAAGTTCTGTAAACCTTTGTCATCACTTCAGATCCAACAATCCCCTTTTAAAGGAGTGCCTGGCAGAGATTTTTCAAGTCATCCAGCTTTTCCCCGTGGCGTATCCAGTAATCATGTTGACAAATTAATGGTAGAGAATTAGTTGTACATTAAAGATTTAAATTGTATTATGCAGCACATTGTCATAAAGTGATATAAAACAATAGGCAAATAAATGTAAATTAATTCCAGCTACTGACATGCAGGATGCGGAATGACATCTGTACGCTCCACGGCTGGTGCAGCTGCCGTGCTTCACCACGTAAAGCAATGGGGGGAAGCGGCAGAGCGGGAGGCAGGGGATGGGATCAGGGCTGGAGTTTGGGGACTGGGCTGGGAGAACAGTCCCTCTGCTTCCAAACAGGCAGGCCTGCACCCCTGGGTGCCCCCACAGAGTGGTAGTGAGGACTCTAGAAAGGGGGGTTAAGACCTTGTCATGGCAATACTTGGGGGTTTGTGTTATCCCATCCTGGCCCCCCAAAAAATACCCCAAGATGCAATCGATCCCAGAGCACAATTGCTTCCTGGGGCACAACCCCTTGCCGTCCAAGGGCTCCCAAACTCTTGTGCTGGCTAATTACAGGGATTCCGTGTCCTGGTATGAAGGAATGCATTACCTGCAGCAAAGGAGGCATGAAATATCGGGCACAGGAGGCACTAGGAGGAAGCAGAAAGCTGTCGGGAATTTGAGCTCTGGGTTTATACCCCCAACCCCGACCCATGCTGAGAGCCTAATCACTGGGGCCATTCTTCGGGCTCTTGTCCAATCAGTCCCTGAATAGCAAAACCCCACAATGCGGACTATGAATTAGAGTTGGGGGGGTTGGAAGGAATAAACGTGGGCGCAGACTTTTTTTGCAACAATACCTAACCGGGCCTTTCAGGCAGGACAACTCGCGGACAAAAGCGCGGCGGAAATTGGAGTAACTTTTGGAGGCCCTCGGCAGTAAGAGCCAGCTTGGCCAGGGGAGCGCTGCCTTCTTTTTGTCTTGGACCAGATCAATTATTTGCTGGGGTGTGGGAGGGGGGTGAGAGGTGGAAAGGAGGGGAGAAAAAAAAAAAGTCTTTAAAAAAGTCTTAAATGTCAGCCATCTCTGTAGCACTGCCCTTGGAAATCGCAGCCGCTTGCTCCCTGAAACCAAATATTTTTGTCTCCTCCTCCCCTTGGCAGATGCTGCAGTGGTTTTGGGGGTGGCTGGTGGGGCAGCTTGCATTCCTTACCCTCCCCCTCGCTGCCCCTCGCGCCTGAAGAAGAGAAAAGCTTCTTGAGCTATAGAGATGTCAGGTCCGTGTTTTAAAATTTAGCTTTGTTTACCCAACAGAATGGAATTCATTACTGCGCCAAAGCCCTTCCATTTTCTGACCTTTTTTTTTTTTTCTGTTCAAAATGTTGGAAGTAGCAAAAAAAGCTTGTTCGAAGGTCACAGGTTTATGTGTCTATTCTCTTAAGTGTTTTAGAAATTCATATGGAGGACACTAAAGGTGGAATATGTGAAAACATACTGCTCATTGTTTACCCTAACCTTGCCACAATTATTAGATAAATGAGGGAAGCAAAATGGCATTAAAAGCCATTGTTAAAAGGGAAAATTTTTCCCCCCCTGAAGACTGTTCATTTTTGCCCCTGATCCGCAAAAGGTCATTTTCTAATTCTTTTCGCTGAATAGTTGATATAACTTTTGCATTTCAAGTCTATAAAAAGCTTTTGCAGACTTTTCATTCTGCAAGTAGTAATTTGCTTCATTACCGCTTGAATTTTTAGATGTAATTCCTACGGACGTTTTGATGATATTGTCAGGCTTAAAAGCAGAGAGGCTTTACATTTATTTCTTCCACCCCCCCCCTTTTTTTGGCTTTTTTTTTTAAGCCCGGATCCATTCTATCTGGATAATTCAAAATTATTGGAATTAATCAGCCAAAGCCAAACTTCGTGGCCAAAGAGAACTCAGAGCAAAATTATTTTATTTTTTGGCGTCCGCAGCTGATCTGAAAGACCTTTTCAGCTGGTTATCCGAAGCCAATATTTAACTGTTACTTATTCCCCTAATTTCTGTCCTTTGTCAAGGGAACTTTCCTCGCTAGATCTTGTTGCTCCGTTCCACGCTAATTGCGGCTTACATTATATAAATGGCTTTGTAAAGAAAACTATAACCCCCAGCCTCGAAAGTTGCATGTTTCTATTTGCTCAAACTTGATGCACTTATTTTGAGAGGGTCATTTCAAGGAAAGCTGTGTAGGCACTGAGAATGTCCCGTATAATAAGCTTAAACAGAACCTTTTGTCCAGCCTAGTCTTCTCAGGCCCGAAAATTAGGGCTCCTTTTTCTGGCGGGGGGCTGAAGTGGTTCATTACCGCAGCCTCCTCCGGCAGACCTTGGCCCAGCCATTCCCAGTACTCAAGCTCTGTAACTTCCTTAGAAAGGACGAAGGAAAACATGGCACACAAAGGTCTTGTTAGCACTTCCTATGTGAAATTAGCAGCTTTCTAAAAGGTACAACTCCAATTACCTCACATTGTGGGGACGCGCACAAACCCAACAATGAGCCCAGTCTTGCAAGTGACATGCTGTCTCTCTGGAGTTACTTCCCTAATTAGGGATGACGAAGCCCCATTCTGGCAAGTGCATCTATTTACAGTGGGCCACAATGCCTTAACTCGAGCATCCTCCTGAAAGGCCAGTGTTAAAAAACACAAGTGCTCTTTTGGCGGAGCCATTCCGTGGGGAAGCGCCGCATTCCTCGCGGCTACACCCTCCCCAAAAAGGGCGGCCGCCTTCCCCCCCGCATTGTTCACACTTCAGGATTCATTTGGGACAATAAAGCTCCTGCCCCATGAGCGCTGGGAATTACAGTGGACAATGGGCAGGCTTTCTTAGCAGGGGCTAATGATGGAAAAAAAGAAAAATATTTATTGCTTTTGACAGTTCCACAAGGGGCAAAAATCCTTGTCGTGGCTTTAAGTTTCCACAGCTGTTGGAGGAAGGGTGGTCATATGGGCTAAAACAGGTCGGCTCCTTTGTTTAGAGGCCGGGCACAAGGGCCGAGCTGTGAAATTAAAGATTAAGTTCATTAAGGTAAGATAATTGCACTTCCATCCTTGTTGATACAGGTGTATCCAGACCCCGCTGGCCCCATTTATTTACCTCCAGGCTTCTCGCGAGGCAGATCAGCCCCTGTGAGGGAGATGCTGCGTGTTTGCTCAGCGCCGCGATGGGGCTTTGTGCGTCAGCAGGAGGAGAGGGGCAGGAAATATTTGGGATCTCCGCAAAATAGACCTTTGCCCACAGAAGAAACCCCACTCCGGTTCCGGGATGGGCTAGGAGTCGACTTCATCCCTGAGGAAGGAAAAGATCCTGAAGCAGCGGCGGAGTTGCTGTGAGAGAGGGGGAATTACTGGTATAGAAGAGTTACTGATTATTCATTTGCTGCCGCTGGGTGTTTGGGTTCTTTGCTTTTATTGTGATGTTCCGTGGTGTTAACTGTTCCCAAGTCCAGCAGTCCCAACTAAATGGCGCTGTAATGTCAGGGTTCCAGTACAAAGTCACTGCAGCTAATAATAAAATCAGAGCTTTGGGTAGGGGTACAGATACCTTCCCAAATCCATTAGATAAAATTCAAAAAGCCCTTGTGAGTTGCCGCAGGCTGGCTGCTGGGGTATGGCCCGTTTTGGTGGAGCAGATCCACCGTCTGTTGTGCCCCTTCGATGACAAAGAAGAGCCATTAAAAATGCAGCTGTACTAATTCCCTTTTATTTCGTTAAAATAAGCACAGAGCGGGGGCTCCAGAGACTGGCAGCTCCCTTCTCCCCCGTTTCCTTTCTCTTGGACATCCCACATCACACCAACAAGGAGCCAGTGGAGGAGCAGAGTTGTTCCTAAACCTGGTGCTTGAAAAGCTGCCTGGCAGGGCCTCTCCTGGGATTGAGCCCAGTTTAACTCACCATTGCTTCCCCTGCCATGATGCTGCTCCTCGATGCAGTCTTCTCTCTATTTTGAAGGGGTTTGTGAGAGCACATTGCAGTCAGGACACCTCTCTAACATATTTTCTCACATATTCTATTTTATATAGCTGATAGATTATCTCTCTAATATATATCTAATATCTATTTCATATCTAGTGTATATATATGTTTATATATATATATGTAAGTATAACGCGTATTACATATCTAAAATGTTTTCTCACCTCTCTAATATATTTTTTCCCCCAGGTTTTGTGCCAGTCTACGTCAACAAGTGGCCACTCACAGTTTTTTAGCCTGATGTCTGTATTTGCCAGCACAGAATTTAATTTTCTGTCCCGCTCTACCATGGCAAGCCAAGAGCTTCTGTGCTCATTTGGGAAAAAAATAAAATATGGAAAATACTGATGGCAGAAATTCCTCAAGTATCTTTTCTGTAAAGTCTGTATTAAGAGACTCGTGAAAAATATAAAATTTCTCCTCCTTCCAGCTAACAATACGCTGGGCCAAATCCTGCTCACATTTAAGAACCAGTTCTATTCTCTCCTGCCTGCCTTAACCGCTTTTCTCTGTTCAGGAAGCAAACAGCTCAGGTTAGAAATGGGCTGAGGTATAGATTTGCTAAATATTAGAAACTCTGCTCTTTTACAGAGTTGGCTGGTAGTACACAAATTCTCTCTTCCTTCTCCTGGAGAATGTAAATGATGTATCAGGGCTTTTTAGAGTAATGTATGACCCCCTTATGGTTCCTTGAAAATTTAGGGTCTAGGCTCAGTCTTGTGGCAAGCTGATGAATTCTGTTTGCTGGCTCCTGAGATAAACCTGTTACATGGATGGAGAGAGATTCTGTTACAGCTAACCCAGCGTTTCTTCGTGACAGTAATTACGAAGACAGTTTCAGTCAACTTCTCAAGTGTCCTTAGGTGACGGTTTATATTTTGGCTCTAGTGAGAACAGACATTAGAAGGGTGATTTTTAATGAAATTTTGATTCTTTTTTCTTTAATCTCTGTGTGTTTTTCTGCAAAGAACTGTGTATTAACAAAATATTATTAACATTATTATCAAGATATCCTATTTTAATTTTTAATGAAGCCAGTGAAAAACAATTTATGAACAAACTTGATGAAAAATCTTTACAAATATAAATCTTCATCCTCTTCTATTTTCAAGTTTTTTCACAGACTGTTGAAAAATAAAAGATAACTGGATATTCCATGAAATATCTGCCTGCAAATCATTAAGGGCAAATTAAATTAACTTTGTTTTCCTGCATGGCTGAGGGGAAACCACAACTTTCAACACTTATGAAATAGATTACAGCCTTAAAAAAAAAAGGTATTTTGTTGAGGTGAGGTTAAAAAAAGTGAAGAAAACACACTTCAAACTCTGTTTCTCCATCATAATTTGCAGGATAAAGGCATTGCAGTGCCTCTGTACATATTTAAATATTGCATATTTTAAAGTACCATTTCTCAAGTAGATTGTTTTAAATACTTAAGTGAGGACGTGGATGCACATACCAGTGTCTGCATGTAAATGTAATTTTTACGTGACTGGATGTGTTTATATTAATCCAGATACTTTGGCAAATTCATATTGCTTGACATATAGTGTGTGCCAGGTAGATTTTTCGTTATAGTCTTTCCTAGGCTGCATAAAAATATAGCAAAATCCAGTAATAATTTTAAAGCTACTTTGTGATAAGTGACTTTCTACAGTGCTCTTACCCTTTTTCCTGCCATAAAAGTAGTAGGAAATGTATAGAAACTCTTCCCAAATCTTTTGTCTTGGGAGTCATGCACTGAATTTTCACCTCTGGTTAGTGATCCCTGTTCTGGGGTTAGCCACATCTTCTCGGAAAGCGGTTCTTCTCGCAGGAATGAACATCAAATATGACCAGTACCTTTGTTTTGCCAAACCATTGAATGGGATAGAGCTCACACAATTGTTTCTGCTTTTCTTATTCCCTGAAGGGTAAAACCACCTAGCTGCAGCTGGCTCTTAGGAACATCCAGGGCTTATGAGCATTTTTCAATGTGGATGCAGAACGGTTTATTTTCTCATTTATACTCTGCCAGGTGGCTTTGACTAACCAGTACATGGTGAGTATTAGTAAGAAATCTCTGACATTGCATTTCCCTTGTCCTCTACAATATGTCCTAAAATTGTCATCTTGCTCAGCTGCTGCGTCCGCCCCCTGCTCTCTTACTTATTTTGGGTATTAAGCTTATTGGAAAAGCTTAATCTAAGCGTCATTATATGTGTTGTAACAGTAAAATTTGTCATTGCCAAATTCGAATTGTAGCATGCTGAACTATAGCAACTTGGTTAGCAAATGCTTCGCAGGGAAGGTAGATGGACAAATTCGGTATCAAGTTTTTACCCAACAGGCTACTCTGTCCTGCTGGAAGTAAAATGGTCAGAGGTTGGATTTTTAAATTGTTATTACTTTTGTGAAATATTATTTTAAAGGATTAGACCATGACATTCCTGAAAAATCTTTTGTGGGCTAGAAAGGCAGTCACTGAGCATCCAGGCAAGAGAAATTAGCCTTCCTCAAGCTCCATGTAATGCTGCTGGTACACAAATCAGCAAGCACAGGCTCCAAGTGCAAGTTATTTCCTGAAAAGTTAAAGTTACAACTACTTTTTTTTTTTTAATGAATTATTAGAAATTCTTGGGCTTAAAAGCTTGTGGGCATCAACCTATGGACACAGTCAGCTCGTGGACTTCAGCTATCTGCAGAGTCCTTTAGTGCAGTTTGCTGGGGGTCCTGGCATGAGCACAGCTAAGGGTTTGACTAAGATACAGTCACTTCTTTTGGTAAAGATACAGGAGAGGTTTATATCACAAAGTGCTCTGCATCCTTTCTTCCTTCCATTTATTTGACTTCAAAGTGATTGCCATGGTCTGTCTCTGTGCAGTGCACAGGTTGTCCAACATAGAACTTGATTATTTCCTTCACTATTGTAGTACCAAACAACACTTCACACTACCACATCAACAACCTTTGTCCCTCCATGGTTTTTATCCCCTCTGCAGGGCCACAAACTTTAAACCCAACAGCTCAGGTACTAACTGAGAAGCACAATGATCTGACCTACTTGGACCTCCTGGGACCTTGAGTCACATCCAGGAGCTAAGCCAAAATGTTGCTCCGCAGCCCTGCAGTCCTCCATGCAGACATAACTTCATCGTGCAGGCAGGAAGGACAGAGTCCTGTTTTGAAGGAGCTATCTTCTCTCTTCTTCTGTCTGTTTTTCTCTGCACTTCTTGACATATATTTAGCTTCAGTGGTCTAGGTGGTCCATTCTGAGGAGCCTTGGGGCTCCAGTTCTTGCAGTTAGGCAATGCAGAGCATGGATGCTCTTATTCATCAAGTGGTCTGCTATTTGCTGTCTCACAATCTGTGTTATTAAACTGTAATTCTAAACAGACCTGGAAAAATACCGATTACTTGAGTACACTGATTAATTCCAAGTATAGAGTTATTATAATTTCATTTTCTGAAGAGCCTCAGCTCTTCTGGTACACTCCTGTATCATGTTATTCCTACTTTTTCTTGACTTTTTATGAAGAACTGGAGCGTGGAAAATAATAATGCTGGTCAAAAGGGGCTCAAAGGCTACTTGAGTGGAGGCAGAGGCCAGGGACACCTTTTCCAAAGAAGGGAAAAACACCTCTGATGTTACATAAGGTTCAGAGCAGAAGAAACAAGTTAAGAGGACAGTGTGACATTGGACAAGAGAGTGGGTTCAGCCAGAACAAGTGGAATAAAATGAGAGGAGAAATGCTGGTGAGGATGCAGAAATGTTAGAGTGCTAAGGACAGAGATGATGGGTTTAAAGGGCTTGTGGTAAGAGAAAGCAGGAAAAGACTAACGCAAACCGAGTGCTCAAAGCACTGTATTTCTCTTTCCATGCCACAACTTCCTACCAGCTTTTCCTCCACACTTTCTGCACTATTTTTACATCAGACTGGTGACATTCCACATCCCCCTAAAGCTTCAGGTGCACTACATTCCAGCTCTGGGGCTGTGCAGTGTTGTGGCTGAACATACAACTCCTTCACTCAGCACTTGCACTGCATCAAGTTTACCTGACAGATTCTTGAGCAGGGAGAGGTCTTTTGGCTCTGTGGGTGCAGCACAATATTAATGTGCACAGTCCAGGTAGTTGTAGGTCTGTTTTGTTATTTCCAGTTGGGGGTAAGGAGCCATCCTTTGAATCCTTTGAATGTGGCAGATACCTCTCTTCTCCTGCCCTTCCAGTTTTGCCCTGCTTCCATAAGTGAGCTTGCCGAGCACCAAACATGTAGCTGGTGCTTCGCACAGAGAGACAGAGCATGCCTGAAGACAGAGGCTTTAAGTCCTGACACAAAGACTTGCCTCTGCTCCCTCTAGATGTCCATCAGTGGTGGAGCTACCAAGATTCTTCACCTTAGTGAAATTAAGCACTTAATTGTTTGATGAATTAGGACATGGGCAAAGACCCATAAGAATGGGGACAAATCCCACACTAGGACCTAGGTCTTGTGAAGTTGTAGCTTTTGAGTTCCTTTGTTGTCAGAAAGCTTCAATTATTAATGTAATGACAGTACTCACATTTTCTAGTTCCAGACCTCACTGTTGACTTCACATTGCCTCTGTAGCCCCTCAGTTCTCATCACTTTGTTCTTTCTGTCACTTTTCCTTCTTTATGCCTGTGGCTGTGAGAGGAGCAAGAGTTCAGGAGAGGTGGTCTCCAGTGACACTGGTGAGGTGTGATGTTTGCGATGGTGTTAAAAGATGTTCCCTCTACTGTCATGGAGCTCTTTCCTTCCAGAGAAACCCTCCTGGTTTATTAGTTTGGCAGTGCTGGTTGGGATTTGATGTAACTACAACCGTGGTTGTTGGATAACGTGCTTTTTTTAAAAATTTTTTTAACTCCCTTAAAACTGTTACAGATGGATCAGCAAAGAGCTGCTGTTTCAGGGTGAAATATCAGCTCCCTGAGATTCCAGCGATACCTGGGGCACAATAAAATCTGTGGTAAATATCGATTGGCTTCAGTAAGGCCAGAACTGGTTATGGTCCTCCTTACAAATGGACTTCCTCTGTGGAAGACACCTTTTGAAAAGGTCTCAGATGAGCCTTTCCATCGCCAGCATGGCCACAGATCAAAACCTCGCTCTGCTCTGGCTGTGTGCGAGATTTGCACAGCAATGCACTGAGAAAGCTGCCTTCTGCATCTGGAAGTTCAGCTGAGAGACTCAGTCAGATGGTGCCGAGCTCTGTCCTTAAAGAAAATGCCAATCCTTCCCTGAGCCCCAGGAAGGCAAATTAATACAAAGGCCAGAGCTGCTCAAAAATTGTAGAAAATTGTAGAAAAATTTTTTTCCCCCTGAAAATATCATTAATTTAAAAAACGACACTTCAGCCCTGAACACTACACATTCCTTAATCTCCTGATTTCCTGCATCCCAGCTCTCAGCCAGCCGGGGCTCCCTTTTCACAGGGGCTTTTTTCCCAGCAAGATTTATACAGGGGTGATCCTTTCTGTTTGACAGAGTAAGGTAACTGTGGGCATGAACAGCCCTTTTACATGTGGTAGCTCCTTTCTGAATTATCCTTTGCGGGGTGAGTAAGTTACTCTCATGTTTTTTTCTTCCTTAAAGCAGAAGAATAATTTTCTAATGGGCCAGGAAAAATAAAAGGCAGATGTCAGATGTTGAATTTCCGGTGTTCCCATGGTGGATCGGTGGTTTCTACTGCAGATGTTTCAGATGTTTTAGATATTTCAGGTCTTTTAGAAACACTCAAATTTAAAAAATAAGAAACAAAACTTTCCCTCTGATGGAGCTTGTGTGACATCCATAGTCAGACACTATGATTACTTCTGCATTATTGGTTAATGAGCATGAAAAATACACCCAGATCCAAAAAGCAAATGCTCTGAGTCAAGTGAGGCTCTGTGCACTGAGTCCCTAACCTGGTGGCAGTGCAAAGTGGAATTAATATGAAAACTTTTAAGAATATTTCCCTTGACCGCTAAATGCAATAAGAAAAGAACTGTGTGCAAGGAACAAAAATTCTGTTAAAGACCTGTTTTTATTCTTTTTAGCTACTCTATATTTAGGAATATTCTACTTTCTATTCTTTTTTGTTTTATAGAATTCTGAAATTAGGAGTTTTAGTCAAAATTCTAACGTGACTGAATTAGGTTGTTTTTCACAGAACTGAAACTTGTTTCCATCTGTGCGATGCAAACGACAGAGGAAAAGATGAGGAGCAGCACTGCAGAGGTAACCGTAACTCTTCGTCGATCCCAGCCACTAACGTTTAGTATTCCACCGAAACCCAGCCATTAATATAGTGTTTATGTACATGCACAAGTATTTCTCATTGGGTGGACCACATTGTTGTGTTGTTTAAATTTCCAGCCTGATTTTTCCGTTGCTGAACCCCTTCTCTGCCTTCGTACCTGCTCATGCTGTCAATTGTCAGCGCTCGGAGTGTTTGACATTGCCGCTGCCATTGTAAATTGAAAGATGGAACCATGGCCCAGCTTGCTTTTATCCATTATCCAGTTTTGATCTTTTCATCTGCTCTTTGCCAAGTAGTGTCAGCCATGATTATTTCTAACTTGCCAAAATTCTGAACGGCTTTTAAACAGGTGGCATTTTCCTATAAAAAGACTCTACCACAAGCATGTTTCTTTTTCCAGCCCTGAATGTCACCTTTTCTCCCATAATTACAGTGGTCTAAGTGACACATTTCTGGACTACTGACAGTTTTAAAGATTTGCTGTTTGTGGGTATTGCAATTACTGTGCATTACCTTCTCCCTTCTGAGAGGAGTGAAATTATTTCCATAGATGTTGCTGCCTTCACAGTTTTGCCTTTGATTTTGCACAGCTGGCTCTAGACTAGATCTAGATTTGGAAGTGGCTGGGACTAACTTAGACAAATAAATACCGTTAAACTTAGCCATTACTTAGATAAAAATCTTCCCTGAACTTTTCTTCTTTGTCTGGAAACATTTACAGAAGGTTGTATCCTGGATAGAGTTTGTGGGCAAATATTTCTGTGTAATTGATGGTGGTTAGTGACAGCTCTCATGGCAATTATTCTCTTGCGTGGGTCCATCTCTTGCGCCTGTGTAAGCAATGCTGGAATGTAGTCCACGGGTTGATGGTGATGCCCAGGGTCCATATATTTCCCCTGGTATTCCAACTTTTTGTATAGAGACAGAGTAGGCTGAAAGTGAAGTCGATAATCTCACTGGGCACGTCCAAGTTCATCATTGACTTGATTTGTCTTCTGGCTCTCTATTTAACACCACAAATAAACCACAGGATCAACAAACATTACTGATCTTGACATCGTGCAACTGAAGTGACAAGCACTGTAAAAATCTAATGGCTCCTTGTCTCATCTTTCCTTTTGTTTCAAAACAAACCCTTGGGAAATGCCGGAGACACAAACCAGATATCTCTGTGGGGACTCCTTGTCGCTTATCCTCTGTATCACAGCAAACCTTTCCAGGGCAGACTCAGCTGGGTCTTCTACAAGCTCCAGAAGGGGGATTCTCATAACCGTGTTTGAATAGCAAGAGACGTCAATCTGTTAGTCTGCTCTAAAATAAGAAATATGCTATGAATTTGTGTAAAGAAATCGACTCCTTTATTGATAACTTCGGGACAATTGCTTTTAAATTTATGCCCGTTTAAACAATTACATCCAAAAATTACCTACACAGATTAGGAGCCTGAAATGGGAATTTAAAGAATGGAAAGAGCAAGGGCGACAATAGACTTCACAGCCAGTCTCCTTTAAGTCCTTAGTGCAGTCACCAAGTTGAGATACAAAAGCATTTGCAACAACAACATAGTGGGCAGAGAGTATAAAAGAGAGGCCATGAAGCCATTAAGGCAATTAAGAAAGATTAAGATTGCTTGTGGTGGAAAGCTCCATTAATCAATAGGCCAGAAATCACAGTGTGTTGTAGAATATACTTCACACACACACATGCACACAAAAGAGAACAAACAGGCTAAACATATCCCATACTAGAGGTTATGGGGTTCTTGTTAATGAGAAATTGTATTAATCCCTCAGGTAGTGTTGGCTTCGTGGTCAGGTTTCCCATTTGCACGTGTAGGACCAGCACTGGTGGAACATGTCCCAGCCAATGCAGAAAGCTGCTGGAAAAACACCTGTTCACAGCTGGCAGCACAGAAATATTTGTGGGGAGAACATGGAGCTAATTCATGAGTCCATGGGAAGATGCTGCCCAGCACTGGGCAGGAGACAGACATTTATGGCCATTGAGCAGAGGTGGGAACTGTTACTTCTTCTAGGAAGAGGTTGGGTTTAGTGATTTTTGACCCTGCAACCAACTCTGAGAACTGCTTCTGGAGAATTTTCTGCTTCTAGTCTCAGACTGAATTTTTGCTCTCTGAGTTGACCCAATAATGTAGACACACAAATCTAAAATTTCAAAACTCCCAAATAGAAATATTTTATTTGCCCAGACTGTGCTGCTTTGGTTTCTTGGTTTGCAGAAGCAACACAAGATGTGACATTGCTTCAGGGAGGGATTTATTTATTACTTTTGAGTTTCCTAATTGCTGTTCAGGTGCGGTAAATGTTTTCTTACAAGGCTGAGCACAGTTTTGGAGTCTATGCAAACAGCGGATGAGACATCTCAAGTGGTCTGTGGCGCTCATGAGTTAAATATTCACTTGGGCTTGGGTTTTTTTTATATAGTCAGGATGTGTTTCTTTGGTTAACATCACTGGAAGATGCTGTCAGAGGTGTTGTAAGAGCCAGGAAGACTTAAGAAAAGGCGACTGGGATCATGCTTACCTTGGAGAACTTTTGCTGTTGGGTGTATAGGGATAAAAATGGGACAAAAACCTCTTCTAGGCTGCTTTTCCTGATTCCCAAAGAAGTCGGCTATCCACAGTGTCTCCTCATTTTCAAGCAAGGCTACAAGCATTTGGGTTTTTTAATGTGTCTACTTCATTTCTTTGTTTCAGTACAGAAAGCTTACAGTTCCCAGCAAAGCAAGACCTAACTGCCACAGGAAGATTTGTTATTTGAATTTTAGGGTCCTTTCTCACAGTGAAACAACACGACCTGACATGGGGCACCTCAGCTCTGGCTTCTGCTGGCACATAGTTTCTTTAGCAGTCATTGAAATGCAGTGTGGCCAAAGAAGAGAGCCTGAAGAGTTGGCTGCCTCCATAACTGTAGACAGCCACAGCCTTTCCCTTTACAGATGTATTATTGTTGGTATGTGGGTGTTCAGCTGTCACAGAAGTATCTGAGAATATTGGCCAGATTTTTCACTGCTGTACGTTCGCGGTCTAGCGTTCCTCTTCTATACACAGTCATGTCGCTCTTCTCCTATTGCCACTACTCAATTTTACTACATAAACACATCTTTTATCATATTGTTTATCCATGCATGGAGCAAGAAAATAATCTGTCTGCACCATTCTGGACCTCTTGACATTTAGAGAGAGTTGGTATTTAGACAGACCATAGAAGGAATTGCACTATTCAAGATGCGAAGTGATTAAGACGCAAACAAGGATTTCAGCAGAAGCAAGGTCAAGGTAAAGATGAACTCAAGCAGAATTTCAGAGGTGGGAGTAAGGGGAGTGGGAAAGGTAGTTTGATGCTATGAAAAAGCAGTTTATTGTTTTCAGTTTTTCACTGCTGGGATAGAAATGTAAAGGCATTTAATATCCTTTAATTATGCCAGGCTAGGCAGAGCTCAGAGATGCTGAACACTCAGTGACACATTGCTGCAGCTTGCATTGCCTCCCTCTAGTTTCTCTGCTTCTCCCTTCTCCTGATGCTTTTCCCTATATTCTTTTCCTGGTTTAAATATTTTATATATACAAATGTCTTTGTTAGAACTACCTTTTATGATTTTAATCTTCTTCTCAGGAACTTCAAGAACTCTTCCTAGTGTCAAAGAAGCCACCTCAGCTGTTACTCCCCATGTGTGATACCAAGAGGAAATACCACTTCCATGGAAATGATAGCAGTTTCCAGGTCAGAGTTGCGGTTTTCTTGTTATCATGAAGTAGAATTTCAAAATTCATGCGTAATGAAATTAACTGAAAGTCAAATTTACTTTAAATTTATTTATTTTCTTTTTGTTTGGTGCTTCTAATCTTAGAAATGTTTGGGCATTTTGCTCTTTGTTGGAGTTTTAAAACCCCTTGAGACCTCTGAAACCTCTGCAAAATGGAGGTTTTCATTTTCTTTGTGGCTTGTGTTTTCTCTGGGCATCTGCATCAAGAGGGAAATAATTTCTGAGGCCAAGTTCCTGATCTCATGTCTTCCTTCAGGTTAAGCACCCTCACTGATTACCACCGCTCTATTTAACTAGGAGGGAGGCAACCTCGTCACAATCCAAATGCCACTGAGGGCTCATAAAGGTGAATGTAGTCATGATGTTGATGAGCAGCCACACAGGCAGCTCCAAGGTCCCATCTCACACGTTCTCAAGCATGCGCTGCCCTGAGTCTTGTTCATGGGGTACCTGCCACTCAGCTCCATCCCCACTGATAAATTACCAGCACAGCTTTAAGTTAACAACCTTACATGCCATCAGGAAAGTGGTTGGTGGCCAGCACAGATCTCAGTGAGACAAACTGTTTGGCAAACCTGTCACACTGGAATGATTTCAGTCTCTGACTGGATAGACTACTTTGAATTCAAGATTATGAAGATGTATGCGATGGTAATGAAGATCGTGCTTGAGAGAAGATCTTGCACCACAGAGCTAAGAGCAGAAACCTGTGTTTTAAGAGTGGACAGAGTCACAAAGATGTTTTTCAGCTTTCCCTTGCTCCCTTATGGTTTTCCACAAGCTTAAAAACTAATCACAGAGCCAGTCTGCCAACTCAAAAAACAAAGGGCTCATCTATTTTTTGACAAAGCAAACCAAGTTGTACTTTTTGTTCCCTTCTGTTACATCGAACTCTTCCTCACCTACCAGAAGTTCTGCCAGTGAGCTGTTCATTCTCTTTGGGAGGCTGTTTAATGGTTTGAACTTAACAACAATAAAGTAGCTGGATATCGGCTTTTTAACAACAGATTTCTTTCCAAAACCACAAAGCCATATACTTTCCAAATTGTACTTTTTGTGACGTTGTTTTGTCTGTGGCTTTTCCATACATCAGTTAAACTTGTTCACATAAACTTTACATTTTATATGAAGCCTCTCACAGAGCAGGAGATGTACTGGGACTTCTAAAAACTTGACCAGTCTCCAGCACCATCTCACACATAAATGTGGACAGAAGGAGCCATCCTGCTGGTGTGCCTGAAGTTAAACATGTCTTGAAGCAGATTCATCCCTGTTTGAATTTCCTGTGAAACTTTCCAGTTTACTCTAGCAAATTTCTGCCTTTCTAATGATTAAAATGTGAATGAATAATTATGCAAGTACAAATCAGTCATGAAATAGACTGCATTGGCATAAGCAGGCAATATGAAAAAAGTCAAGATGCATCGGAAATGAAAACAAACCTAAAAAGACAGTTCACTCAGGGTTATACAATGGAAAATGTCTACTTGCTCATTGTTCATGACCAATATTTTTATAGCAAATGAGGCATAAGGAAATTGTGCACAAGAATAGGTTTGGAGGAAAAAAAAATCGAAAGAATCCCTCACCAGCTGTGATATTGTGAAATCCTGTAGCTTTTTGAGCTTCACATGTGTATTTATCTGACTACTGTCTGTAGAACTTAAAACAAAGAATGAAAGGTGCTACGTGCAGCAGAGGTGCCTTTTCCCGAGATGCCTCTTTTGCCTCTTGATGCAGAGGCTCTCTAAATATTAATATTCATCGTCTTCTGATTTCCTTATTCCTATGCCGGCCTCAGAGCCACTTAGAAGTAAGACTCTTCTGTTTTGCTACTATTTGACATGGTTTTGTCTGATTTCGCTTTGGCTTGTGCAGTTCCACCTAAATGAGCAACTGTTGGTGATTGCTTTCCAGCTTCAAACTGGGATGTATGGAGGAAGTAAAATTCCCAACATAATTCTGATCAAAGATGATCTCTGCGTGTCCATTTTAACACAGGATTGGAAACTTACGACTCAAAAATGCCACTCTTGCAATTAGATCCGTGCATCTCCTCTTGCACTTAGATCTGTGCATCTCCTCTTGCACTTTTTCCTGTATCTTTGAGAAACTTCTGTAAGGCATCCTGCCCCCTCAGAGCGAGTTAGTAGCATCTTCAGTGTATCCCAATTTTTTATTCGCAGTGTGTAGGTAAATCCTTCCTTTCTTTATTGCTGTTCAGTATATTGGTTTCCAGAGATACATAAATTCTTGTGCCTCTGGGTAGGATCCATGGGGCAGAATTTGTTGTAGGCAGTGAGAGAATCAGACTTGATGGTCACCGAGAGAGTCAAAGTACTTCTGTAAGTGATTACACTCCTGCAAAGGATTTCACTGATGAAGGGTGCTGAAGTTCCATCTGCACAGGCAGCATTGAAATCATCTTATAAAATGAAATAATTCAAAGAAATACCACAAGCCAGTGCTGCAAGAATTGCAACAGAACTGTACCTGGATGAGCCCAGCTTCTTGGAAACCATACGTGTTCTGGCGAGGGCCTCAAGACCAGGAACAGAACTACTCTGCCTAAAACCTCAGAGAGCTTCAGACCAAGAAATCCTGGACCTTCAATAATTTTTGGCAGTGGGGAATACAGATGCCTGTTTCATTTGACTGGATCTGGCAGCACAGGTCAGTTAACTGTGTTTTTTCAGAGTGCAAACTGCCTCTACCCAGGTAGATTAAAACACCCTGCAAAGGTCTTAATGACAGCAAAATGAATCTTCTATGTCCGACACCAGCACAGCTTCATATAGTGGTGCTCACGCTTTCATTTTCTTCTTTATCTTTTCATATTTCATTTTCCAAATCTGAAACAATGAGAAGAAAAGGAATTTTGCTGCTGAATTCAAGCACACCCGGGTGTTATCCAGAGGCTAAATTCTTTTCCTGCTTAACATAAGAACATAATACAAACATAAGAGGCATACTGGTTCAGAACAAAGGTCAGTGTAGCCCAATAGCCTGCCTCCAACAATAGGTGTAAGTGGGTATGTGGGGAAGAGCTGAGAACCGCCCTTGTGTATCTGATACCTCCCCCTCATTATTCTCTTGGGTCTCAGCTACTTGGGGTTGAAGAATTTCCTGAAATGAGTGTCATTCTGAAGTATCTAAAGCCTCTCTCTGTGTTTGTGTTCTGTGGTCTTGCCCAGCCTCTCCTCAAGGCTGTGTAAATTTGTAGTATGTAAAAGCTGATGGTGAATGGGAGAAGGGTGCCTGGATTTTGTGGCAAAAAATATTAATCTCACTGGGGACTTGGGCATTGGACTAGGTGATCTCTCAAGGGATTAGAAAAATCCCTGATGTTCTGTGATTCTGTGACTCAGTGATAATTCATAGAATGATAGAGTGTATTGGGTTGGAAGGGGCCTCCAAAGGTCATCTAGTCCAACCTCCCTACAATAAGCAGGGATGTCTCTCACTAGAACAGATTGCCCAGAGCCCTATCCAGCCTGACCGTGAATGTCTCCAGGGATGGGACCCCTACCACCTCTCTAGACAACCTGTTCCTGTGATCCACCACCCTCAGATTAAAGATCTTTTTCCTGATGTCTAACCTAAGTCTACCTTTTCTAACTTAAAACCATGACCCTTCGTCCTGTTACTCCATGCCCTGGTGATTCTCTGTATCTGCAATTAATACACTATTTCTAGAATAAATCTGCTTCTCTGCAGGACTGTGATGAGAAGTGAGGATGTGTTCACAGTATTCTCATGTTCTCTTTAAAATATCTGCTCAGCCCTTGTGCTCTGACACACACGAAAAATAAGAGTGGCTTGTGGCAGGGTAGGGCACTAATAAACTGTTCATAAAAGAGTAGCTTGGGGCTTGAATGAGGAGATACTCAAACTGTTCAGGCAGGATGCTAGAGGCAAAGGAACATGTGATTATCTTTGAATTATGCAATGCTGAACTAGAGGACAATAATTGGCAGAAGCCTGTGGACATTGTTCAGCTTTGCCGAGGAGCAGGCAGACATGAAATGATCTACCCACTCCATGGCAAATTCCTGTTAGATTGCTCTCAGACCAGTTTACAACAGACTCCTGCACTGCCTTCCTCAGTTTTCCAAACGTTCCCTTTCATTACTGTTTTTTCGGTGCCTGTTGTTTATAATGATCTAGATGAACTTTCTGAGAGTGTTCAGCTCATTTGTATTTCCCCACATCTGAGGAGTATTGGAAATGGAACACAAATATCTCCACAACAAATTTCCCTGGCTATAAGCGCTTGCAAACAAAGGCACTTGAAGATTCTGATGACAGGGCTTGTATAAGTGCCTACATGGCTAGGCAGAGCGAATCTTTCCTGTGCCTACTGTAACTCCTGCTGTTCTGAATCACTAGCTTGAAATCATTGGCCTCCAAGAATCCTGTGGTTGGAAATGCTGAAGGCAGACAAACTCTAATGGGTCATGTTGGACAACCTCCTGCCAGGTCCTGATTATTCCCTCCTGAGCTATGTTAGTGTTTGATGAACAGCAACGCTATCCCCCAACGAGGCAATGCTGTCCACAAACACAGACAGGCAGAAAGGAGGTGGTGGTGAACATGGTCAACAGACCCCTTCCTCTGCAGCCTGTGCTTTTATTCTATGCTGCATTCCATTTTATTCTTTGCATTGGGAAGGCAGGAAAAGGAAGGCATGTTTGGAAAGCTCCAGGAGAAGCCAAACTGCTGAATTGATGAGTTGTGTTGGTTTCCCTGTGTTTGAGTGGCAAGGAGTACTCAAATTTAATCACAAACTAATGCCTCTCAGCTATCTGCACATCGCCTCCACCACGTTGTGGATTGTTTCTATGAGTGTACGTGTGGACTTTGTAGGGTGGGAGATGTTCTGTTGCTCATTAGTAGGTTTCGTGTATTTTCAAATGGTGTCTCATTAGAGCAATAGATTGCTCCTGGTGCCTGGTAACTCATGAATCCTCACTGACATGGTTTCCATATAAGAAGTTATAATAAGATTTGGAGCAGCACAGTTGGGTTTTGGGGTGTCGTTACCTGAACAAAATGTCGAACGTGCTGGAGAAATCATTAACCCAAACTGTAAGGGCATGCTGGGCATCCTCCTTGGTTGGCAAAGTCTTCTGATGGGGTGAGACCCACCTGAGGGAAGGGGATTGTAACTGCAAGCCTTTAGTGTTCACTTTTAATGAAATTTTCCAGGCTTTTAGTATCGACATTTTTGATCTGCAAGTCCTTCAGAGTCCTTAACAGTTTCTGCCTATGCCCACAGCAGCAGCTGTGAATGTTTTTATCTAATCTACTTGGGATGAAGCTGTATTCAATTTCATCTGACGATTAGATCTCTGCAATGCACCTACGTCCAGTTACATGATGAGACCGGAGCCAAACTTGAGCTGCAGTTTATTTGTGAAAGGGAGTTTTAGGAGCAGCCTGTGATGGCTCTGCTCTATTACTTGAAAAGAGTTTTTAAATGTGAGTTCCCCCTTAAACAGTGGTGATTCTTGCTGTGGAAACCACCTCCTTTTCATGTAATTCTTTGTGAGTGAAGATGAACTGATATGCCTCAAAGGGATCAGAAATGTGTCAGCCTTGACTCTGGTGGACTCTTGGCCAGTGGAGCTCTGCATCTTACAGTCTCTCTGCAGTCCTGTGGGCTCTCAGGTGACACTGCAAAGCTCAAGTCACCTGAGAAGTGGTGACTTGGGAAGAGGGGGGAGATGCCAGTCTTGTGTGATGACAATGAGATGTTATTTTATTGTGGACTGTGATCACTGGAGAGGATCTTTGCACCAATGACAGTCAGCGATGACTCAACATGAGTCTAGACAGCTGTATTTTAATATTTTGAAATGAGTGAGAGACACTCTGCCCAACCATAAACCCTTTCAAAAGCCAACTTCTCCATTCTGCCTGTGTTGTGCCTGACATGCTTGAGGTTATGCTTTCTTGAATGTGAAAGAATATCAAAGTGTATGTGTACGAGAGATGGTGTTTTCTGTTGCTAGCTGGCAAGCATGCGTAGTTCTCCAATTCCATTTTCAAACGTATTTGGTTTAGTAGGTAATAGTTAAGACTGAGTTGTCTACTTCCTACTTGTTCTCTTGTGTTCCTTTTGCCGCTTCCCTGGCAAAGCATGACAGAGATACATGGTGCATATCCTCTAGGGGGTTTATGGCCAAGGAAAAGTATTTTTTCTATTAAAAAAGTACTTCTGCAGCAGTGTCAGAAGGAATCAGATTTTCTATGGTTGGCTCAAGAGCTACATGACTGACGTTGAAGTTATCAGCCCTTTAGTTTAGGAAAACATCTCAACTCCGCACGTGCTGCTTCTCCCTCTTGAACTGAACCAACTGATATGGATGGTACGTAGGTACATGGTGTCCTGAAATGAAATATTTTCCTCAGCTGGAGCCCAGGTGGGGTGGAGTAACAGGATAGGTGGGGCAGAGGTGGCCTGGGAGGTGTGCAGAGCAGAAAGCCTGGATAATTTTTTCTGGAGCTCCAAGAGAACCCAGAGCCAATCTGGAGGCAGAAGACCTGAGTCCTTCAGCAGAAGCCTGCTCAGGTCCTGTGTTTGTAAAATATAGGCTCATTATCACCAGGTTTCTCACACAAGGATGATTACTGTAGTATTTCGCACGACTTCCATCTGAACCAAATATTCTTATTATTTGTCGAGCAGAATTGCACGTTTTTCTACCCACTGCATTTACACAAGGTAGCTTTTCTTTTTTCTTCTCTTTTTAGGTAGGACTTTCTGCCGGCATGTTTTATTTAGGAAATAGTATGCAATACTGATGGATCTTCCCTTTTTCTTTTCACTTTCTGATGGAAAACACCTGCAGCACGGAACAACCCTGGAGAAGTGAAGTAAGAACCTGCCTTAGCAAATATATTCAAGCGCACACAGTGTGCCATAAATACGTAAGATTTTACAGCACGCGTACTTGTGTACCCTGATTTATTGTTATTTTTATCATTAAAATACACCCATCCACTTACACACTTCTGGTACAGCAGCAGCAGCAGCAGAGTCTGCTCTGTTAATAGTAATAATAGTGAAGAGGTAAATCCTCCCCCGTTTTCAGAAGCGGTGCTTTAGGTTGCATTTACTGTAAACAAAGATGTATTTTGGGGGCATTTGGCTGGAGTTTATTGTTTATGTAAATCTCCCCGAATGTGACATAGCCAGATAGCTTCCTATGTTGTGCTGATCCACGTTTTAGGCCAGCAGCCAAAGTATTTTATCTTTTACTTCATTATAGTGATCTTCCAATTAGCTGTGGTCTGTAATACCCTGATTTTGGTGGCAGTGGTTTGGGGAGGATTGTTTGATAGTTCTGCTCGAGAGGCAAAATGAGGGGCCTTATTATAGAAAGTGCAGAGGTTGTGCAGTAGCTGAGTTCTGTTGCAAAGTTTGCCGATAAGGGAAAACTGGCCCTTGAGCATCCATTCTATTCTGTATATTAACACTTCTAATCTGCACTGCTGATAAAACTGCAAGCCATTTGCCTTTGGAGGAATTAGTTCTGCCTCACTTGTGTAACCAGGCGATGGTGATTAACCTTTAAACTGTCCAATATTCTCAGCAGACTCCTGCTCCAGATTAGAAACTATTTAGTTATGACCAACTAAATTAACAACATTCTCTCCTCTGAAGAATAAGATTTGGAAGGTATGCATTTTAAGGTGGAATGTGGGTGTTGTCCTTATTCATTCACCACTTTTGCAGCACAAAGTGTATTTGTCACTCGAGAAAGAAAGGAGAGAGATTGGTTTCATGTTAGAATAATCTACAATTAGTTACATACTAATTGTTCGGCTGAATTTGGGTTGAATTTGGGTTGAGGTGCTGCTTTACATGGCCCAGACCTCTTTCTCACTTTTCATTCTTGAATAAAACTTGGCAGTGTGGGGTGATAAAACAGACAGGAGGGTGCTTTGGTGTGGGCTTCAGCTTAGGAGAAAGATTTCTTTCCTTTGAAAGGAAAGGTAATTATCTTGATTCTTCAAGAGAGCAATTTTTGGGAACTCTACTAACCTTCTTGTCACAATCAGGCAAAACAAAAGGGTTTTACATGGCGGTTATAGACCACCGTATCCAACGGACTTTAGCGGCTGTGATAACCTCGTGCAGAACCCGCTGTATCTACATAGTTTAAATGTGTAATTTATCAGTTGAAACGTACCCTTCAATACATGTGCCATAAAAGAAAAGAGCAAGGGCAATTATGTAATAGTATAGTGTTTGTCTGACGTGCCTTAAATCCCCATATTGTTATTCCTCACGGAATAACAAATACAAAATCCCTGTTAGCAATGTTTTCCATTTTACCAGTTTCATATTAGCTGCCTCCTTAAAAATTGCTAATCTAGATACTACATTAGTAGGATGTCAGTCAAAACTGCAATACACAGTGAAGCCTTCTTCATATACCAATTTAAATCATTCATGGTCCTTTCTTTGGCATTATTCAAAAGATCATAATAATTTTCTTGTGCCCACAGCACAAAAAAATCAATTATTTCCCCACAAAGACTTGAAAGTACTTAGCGAGTGCTGTAAGAAAAGCTGAGGGTTATATCAAATTGAAATTGCACTCATTACACACAACACAATTAGTTGCCACTAGTCTGGCCGGTGCTTTAATTCTGAATGGCATATCTTTATTATTACAGAAACAAGCATGCAAATGGCATTGTTCAGGATTTGCAGAAATCAATAGGATATAGTGCTGTGTGTTTGGTGGCCACTGTCACTCAGTCTGCTGTGGATTTGAGATAATGTGTGTATTTGAATTAATGAAGGGAACGTGAGACATCATAAGTGACACCCAAATAAAAGAAATGGGTACATGATATTTGTAATTATTCTACTTGTGTTTTTGTTGTAAATACTTGTGCTTTTTGTTTTTTAATCAAAGGATTAATTGCATTTTAATAAGGCATTATGATTTTCAGAGCTTTAGTTAATTAAAACTTGTAGTTTATAATTATGAAGTGATGCTGAGATTTGTCCAAAGATCACCCATACATCTACAAGACGTACATTTTTCCTTGTTAAGCAGTCGCTACATTTTGGGGAGGGGTGCAGGCTTGTGGGGAGGGAGAAGGATAGATTATTTGAAATGTTTGAAAGATGATGGTGGTTTCAAATGGATTTCTGTAAGTGGCAGCTAGGACCATAGATGATGTTGTTGGACAAATTAAAGTAGGGTTGGAAACACTGTTTTTTGACTGTAGAGCTGAACACTCATTTGCACAAACGTTAGCTTTCAGCCGCAGGAGTAAGAACAGATGTATTTGTTCAATGTATCGTATCATTCCGCCCATTAGGTCCCAGTGAAATTGCTGCAGTTTGAAATTCTGAGTACAGGTCATAAATACTCGCTGGTGCTACGTGGTAAAGATTATTTCCCATACGACAAAAGCGTTTTTAAAGGAGGGAGAAAGTAGGTGCGAGTGTGTGTTTGTGTGTGTGTGTACAGGCAGCTCCATCTATTGAGTTGCTTCCCATCCCACCACGAATATTCCTGGTACAGAGCACTAATCATTCACAGTCTAACCTGGGACACACACACATATATAAAAATATATTTAAAAGGCTGTTTCCTGTGGGAGTATGTTATGTACAGATTGATAGACTAAGTGCTAGACCAATAAAACAGAGTTAGAGTAAAATGCTATTCGAAAGTTACAGTCTTGATGTTGCAAATGCAGGCAGCATTAAAAAAAATCTCTTATATTTATCCCATTCGTTTTTAAAAGTCTATATTGGAGATTTTAAAACACTAATTTTGCTTGTTTCTTTATAACGTAAAGATGGAAAAATGTTGCTTTGCTGTTGGGTGGTGAGGTGTGTTGGGTTTTTCTAACTGCCTGCCAACTATAAAAGGCAATATGTGTCGATGCAGATTAGTCCAAAACAGTCACATATTCATAGCCCCGTGAACTAGAAAGGGTTTCTAACGACTCTCTAGAAGGAAGAGTCTTAAATTAGACCTCAGCATTTCCTACTTGGTAGCTTGGCTCTTGCAATACACTTACATTTATTTATTTATTACGCCCCAAGCTCACAGATACTTTTTGTGACAAACCCACTCAAGAGCTTAAAATGTTCCAAGTGAGGTGGGGAGATGAAGCCTGCAGAGAGGGCAAGAAAAAAAAGAACAACTCTCAAAAATTTACATTGACTTCAGCACTCAGGCCGGGATTTTATTAGGTATCTATAAATGGATTTTAAGTAGGATTTTCCATGTTTTCTCCCAAAGCTGATTTAAAATCTAATATTATTAGTTTGGTCACAGCCTTCATATTTTAACTGTCAAACCCAGAGCCTGAAAGGTGATTCATTCAAAGCTTGCTAAAATATTTGCTCAGCAGCACAATAGTGTGTGATGGAAAATAAACTCCTCTAGAGCATCTCACCCTATCAGCCATGGCCTGCAGCAGGAAAAGAATGAGGGAAGGTCAGTCAATTATGTGTGGTAATCACCGTAAGCATATTATCTGAGACACAGATGTCTTCCCTGACCCCACACGACATAGCTATTAACCCCACAGTAGTATAAAAGTGGGGAGGAGGAGGAGCCAGTCCCCTAAGGTAAACCAGACCTTTTCAGTCAAGCCTTGTCCAGCAGCTCGGGAAAGTCGTGGCAGCAGCGCGGCCGCTCTTGCGGGGAGTCGGCCCTGCTCACGGCGGGCGGCGCGGCTGCCTCTCCTCTTCAGGGACCTTTCTATAGACCTAGTCATGTGAGATAAATAGTTGCATCATCGGAAAAATGAGCCCCGGCAAATTGACTCGGCGAGATATTTCAGGAGCATAAACAGCCCTGGAATGCCAGGCGCTGCCCGTGGTTCTAAAGGGACAACTTTTGTGCTGCCAAGTACAGCAGCCCAGTTGATGCATTAGTGCTGATAAAGTATAATACTGCTATCACGCAGCCGTCTAATACTGCTAGAAAACAGGGATGATTTTCTCATTACACTGAGTAATGTGCTGATTACCACATACGGCTCCCTTTGACTTCAAGTTCTTTCTGTATTTACTTCAGAAAAATGATCGTCTGCTTGTTCAAGTGAAAGGAGAGGGTTGGGTTTTTTTCAGTGTGATTTGTTGTGTCAAGGAAGCAAAAGTGATTTCTAAACGGGTTGGGGAAGGCTCATTTAAAAGTTTGCAAGTGGAATTTGGCTGCTGGGGAGGAGAACTGTGTTAGCCAGAGATGCGACACTGCTTGCCATCTCTGATCTCTCTAACGCACGTATGGACTCTGAGAGAGTAGGTCTGGGTCTTCCTGGTAGCCTTTGGAAAAACCTTTCTTTGAGGTGATGCTTCGTTACCTTTCAGGAGGCCATTTTGTCCTTTTCCAGCAAAAGGATGAAGGAGTTCAGATTGGAAATTGGAAAAAATTTCTTTAACCAAAGAGTGGTTAAACCCTGGAACAGGCTGCCCAGGAAAGTGATAATGTCGCCAGCCCTAGAGGTGTTTGCATTTGTTGCTAAGCTAGAGGTCATAGACAAGGGAAGTGGTGGGTTGTGTGCTGGGATAAGCCCCAATCACTGGGCTCCCAGGAAAGAAAAATCTATCTGAAATGAGAGATTTTGTTGTGGTACAGAGGAAACACAGGTTGCTGACTTCAGGTGTCACCTGAAGGTGGATGAAAAGTTGGGTGGAAATGGCTCTAGGACAACTTCCCATTGCAGCCACTCTTGACCAAATTCAGCTGAAGCCCATTTGGGTTTTCCTCTCCATGAGTGACTAGCTGCATAGAAAGGCAGTATTTGCTCTTCCCTTCACTACTGTGGTCAGTCTGGAACATTGATCCTCTTGTATTCCCGTCTTAAACTTCCTTCCTATTGTCATTTTAGCCCGATGTCTAAATGTTGCTAAGTAACCTCCTGTGTCAAATACTTTTTTTCTGCCAGGAGAGAATCTTGCATCAGTCACCTATTGTGACTGCCAGATGAGATAGAGTAATGTGCTCAACATGGGACCACGCTTTACTTCTATCTGGAAGCTGCAGCTGATAGAGGATTTGGCAGGCTGCTTGTTAAGCAGCACTTTTTTTATTTCCTTGGGGATATTAAAGCAGCCCTGAACAACTTGTGCGGTTTATTTACTGATCCCTGGTCTGATTTTTAAATGTCGGAGATTTAGGGTGGGTTTGGGGTGATTTTTTTATAGCTCTACATCTTACCTGTTTCCTACCTCCAGTCCCTGAAAGGGGCCTATAAGAAGGCTGGGGAAGAACTATTCAACAGGACATAGAATGATAGGACAAAAGGTCATGGTTTGAAGCTGGAAAAGCGTAGATGTAGGTTAGACATCAGGAAAAAGTTCTCTAATCTCAGGTAGATCACTGGAACAGGTTGCCTAGAGAGGTGGTAGAGGCCCCATCCCCAGAGACATTCAAGGTCAGGCTGGATGGGGCTCTGGGCAATCTGGTCTAGTTAGAGACGTCCCTGCTTGCTACAGGGGAGTTGGACTAGATGACCTTTGGAGGCCCTTCTAACCCAATACACTCTTGATTCTATGATTCTGTTTGAGTGAGTGGCTCTGCTGAACACGCTCCACCTGCAAACAGTGGAGCCTGTAAGCTGAAAACTTATCCCTGATGGCGAGAGAGCAGCTTGTACGTGGAGCTTTAGCAAGCTGTGGTTGCTGTGAGGCTCTTATCATGTTTTCCATGGGGCCAAATAATAGCCAAATTCTGCTGATCACTCGCCTATGTAGAAATCAGGAGTAATGCTCTTTAGATAATACGTAATTAGGCTGGAGTGAGTGAGAATGGAACTTGGTCCTAATTGATTATATATTTCAGGTCAGTTGAAATAATGGAACATCCCTTTGTGTCTCAGCTTAATGCAGCTGTTCTGAAGAGTTCATCACCTGCTCTTGGCTCTCTTTCCTATTTTCAGCTGATAAATCATCTTTAATGTGTTTCCTAATATTACTTTTCTATGTAAGCACTGGTTATGGTTCTATGTGACATCAACAGAGTGAGAGGTAAGGGGAGAGAAGGCAATAATTTCACTGACACAGAAATTACTCTAAAAATGCTTTAATGCATCTTAAGTAGAATTGACATACTTTGAAATCTATATTGCTTATAGGCAAAATTAAATTTTGCTAGCCAGAAGCAGAGGTAGGCAGCATGACCCCTGGGTGAGAATTAGGTATTAAATGTTCCATCATTACATTTGTGTATTTGTAGACTATCGCATGCAGCATAAACAAAGAATACATAAATAATATATAACATTGTACATAATAATGTCAACATACTAAATAACTATAGAAATAATAAGGAATGAAGAAATAAAATTTCACATGCAGAAATCACATGTCCTCTGCACTCATATTGTGTCGGTTTAACTTTTTCTTATGCCATAGGTTATTTTGCAGGAGGGAATGTTTGGTAAAAGCCATAGACACAATTTACCGTGTTAATACTTGTCACTTATCACATGCTCTTCAGTCCCTTCTTGTTGATGTTCTCGTCACCTTACATGTCATAGCAAAAGCAAAGCAGTTTTCCATAAAGTTATCGGAAGTCAGAATTTAAATTGGCTTTTCGTCCCTAAAGTTTGTCCTAAACAGTCATGTCTGGCAAAACAATTTTAAAAACCAATCTTGCTGTGGCGTTTTCAAAATGCCTAAAACCCTCTCCTGGGTGGTGGGAACCAGCTCAGAATTGTTGAGTTTTATTCATCCAAGTGAAGATGCTCCAGCACCTCAATGGCCTTCTTGGAGTAAAAGCCCAGGTTTTAAGAGCATAGCTGTACATGCAAGAGAGGCAAACCAAGATATTTTCCATAAATCCTGGTGACAAGGTTTCATGCAGATTATAGCAGTCTTTTCATTAACACCAGGAGCAAACTGTTTTGGGGGGGAGTTGGATCCTGCAGCAGTTACAAAGCGTTTAACAGGTGAGGTGTCCCCAGCCAAACCCAAAGCTCTGCTGGCTGTACATAGAGCCTTGGCAGGAGCTTGCTTCTGCAGAGTGATGTTTACAATTCAATTGGGAAGTGCATGAATCATTACTAAACCAAGGGCTGTGTTTAGACAAGGTTAAATATAGGTGTAAACTCAACATCGTGTCTCTACACCAACCCAAATTTTTTGTGCATTAACATGTTTCTGCCTACATCTGTCAAACTGAGTCAAAAGGCATTTGCAGCATCCCTTAAAGTTAAAGAGTAAAAGGGTGACATCACTGTCGGATTTTTATGGGAACATGTCACCTGAGTTCTCATCTGTGAACATTTATCTTAGGGAGAAAACCTTGAGCACAAAAAAGGGGGGGTAGTGTTTTCTCTCCTCCTAATCTGTAGCCAATAAATGCAAACAGTCCCAAACCTCCCATGACACTTAATAAGATTTTGATTGTGAGTCGACCTCAAAGTACCCAAATCTTTTTGGTGAAAGTGCTTTAAAAACAACATAATGGGATTGATGTGGTTCATTTGGGTTTTAAGAAACATGTTGACAGAAGAAATTGTATTGTTCTGCCTGGTAAGAAGTAGGGACTCTAGTAGTTCCAGTAGCCGACTGATCTCAGAGATTTCAAGTAGTTTTCTCCTTTGCCTACAAAAGGTAGGCAGAAATGGACTGGGAATCTTCAACTTCTAAAACTATACTTCTTCACAGTGAGGGTGACAGAGCACTGGAACAGGTTGTCCAGGGTGGTTGTGGAGTTTCCTTCACTGAAGATGTTCAAGGCCTGCCTGGATGTGTTCCTGTGTGACTTGGTGTAGGTGATCCTGCTGTGGCAGGGGGATTGGAGTAGATGATCTTTTGAGGTCCCTTCCAATCCATAGTGATTCTATGATTCTATGATTCTATATGAGGTGAGAAAAGCAAAATACTCACTCCCAGGAGTACCCGGTGATGGTAGAGGCTGTGTTGTTACTTTTAAAGAGGTCTCCAGCAACTATATAAGCAATCCCTTATTTACAGAGAGGACAGACCTGCAAAAGGAAAAGTTTGGAGGAAAAAGCTTAGAAAAAGGAATTGTGGTTTTCCTCTGCTGTTCCCTGCCTGATGCTGCCCAAGAAACAGTATGATTTGTCCTTGCATCTTGTTGTCCCATTGTGGATTCTCACCTCATCCTGCTCCGTCAGTGTATCCTTTGGGTGTTTCTTTACCTCCTCAGTGCTTTCTCCCATTCTCCTTCTTTGCCCCTAGCTGTATCAGCTCTTCCCCTCCACCAGCCATTCAGACTTGGGCCTCAAGTCTTTCCATGTTTCTCTTCCAGGTCCTTTGTGTGCACTGGAGACACAACTCAGACAGGCATAACTGGTGCTCACAAACTTCTATGGACGTCCTTTTCTGATCGAGCACATCCACTGACACCCAGATGCAACTGCTCCCTCCTCTGTGGACTTTTTTCCTCCACCATCTCTTCACCCTGCAAACGCAGCTGGCTAGCTTTTCTCTCTGCCTTTAGCACACCCCGGATCAGGTCTCCTAATCCCTGCAGAGGTTACATCCTTTACCCTTTTCCCACCAAGCCCTGCTCCTTTCTGACCTCTCACTTTCTATATTCCCCTCCATGACAAGCACCTCAGCTTGTTAACAGCTTTAAGCAAAACCAGCCTTTTTTTGCCTTGGGGAAAAAAAAATCAAATCAAACCTGAAGAGAAAAAGATTGCAGACAGCTCTATTTGAAATATTTTTATGCTAGAAAATAGCAAATTTGCTTTTCCTTCAATCATTGCCTCATTTCAGCTTATTTGCCTGTCATCTCTTTTGAAGATGTTTTATCTTCAGCTTTGAGTTAGTGTGGCCAAAACTGAGCTTTTCTCTTCTGTACTCTGACTTTACTTTGACTTCTGCTTGTGGTTACACTAGCCAACATTATTATCTTTCTTGTGATCTTAGACTTACTAACCTGCCGCTTTGTCCCTCCAAGATAGCGGCCAAACCCATCTTTCTTTTGATAGTAAAGCAAGGACATATCTCATCTAAAGCTTTAAAGCACCTCTTTGTGGTCTTTCTTGCTGTTAAACATACATCTTGTGGCTTTGATACAGGCAGAAAAGCAGCCCCAGTCATGCCCATTACTCCACATACTCAGTTCTGCTCATTCATCCTCTCCAATGCCTTCCCATTGCTCTCACCTTCAGGTCTACCAAGCAGCTGCCTTCCGTCCTGCACTGTGTTCCTGGTTATTAGCTTCTAAGGACACCATAACTTCTTTGTAACACAAAGCACACCCAATGGGCTCATCTCTAAGACTCTCTCATCCTTCAGCCTTTTCTCCAAAAGCCACATCTGCTGAAGCAGTAGCAGGTGAAAACATCTTGGGGCCATCACTGGCACATAAGGGGAAGGGTGTGGGGCAGAAAGGTGTGCAGATGGCTACATTACTTCCGATTTTATAACTTTGGTTTTGCAACTTCTGAACTATTTGGCTAGAAACTCTCCCGGGCATCCCTGGCTCCTCCTCCCCACTGGCCCACACCTTTGCACGTTCTGGAAATCCGCCGTGTTTGTGTCCATCCTCCTCACCCCCTTCCCCATACTTACTGTCGTATCTTTCTCAAGCAAGCGCGAGGCTAAGGGCTCTTTTTAATGCATCAACCTGCAAAAGGCTTATGTTTAAGATGGATCTGTCACATACGTTTTGTGGAACTTCCACAGGCATGATGTTTATCTTTAATTTAGTGATATAAATTTCCTCAGGAAAACAGGAGCTCCGGGGCAGAGCCAGGCTCTGGCAGCTGTAAGGAATGATTACTTTCCAGTTTGGCTAATGATATAATCCACTGTGGTTGCAAGTCTTGCTTTTCCTCTTTAGATGATGTCGACATTTCCATGAGCTACATGTGTTGTATTCGTAAGTGGTACTTAGGAATCTGTGTTCTGTAATCTCCTCCTTGCGCCTGACACTTTACACATGTGTTTATCTACGAGAAGTGGTGACATTAGCTTGCTAATTTTGCCAGTGTTCTGTACCAGGGAGGGTGTGAGAGCCTCAAAAGGATATTTAAACTGGCAAGGAGAGAATTATTGACATTAGCTATGAGTACTTTGTAAGACTCCATTTTGGAATGTCATTTGTTAGAAAATCTTTGCTGCTGAAAGTCATCCATCATCCCCAGATGGACCTGCAAGCCTTGCAGAAAGCTCTCTTCCCAAATCCCACTCCCTGCCAGTGGCCAGAGGGACTTGCCTATTGACATTTGCAAATTAGATATATTAATTCCCAAGAAGAAGTGGAGGGTGCAAATGGTATGATAAGATGCCATTTTCTTGGCTGCTAAATGGACTTCAGCGGCGAAAAAAACGCTCACTTGCCAGAATGCCACCTCCACGCCTCTGTGTATCCATGGAACTCAGGTTTTCTTTATTAACTAGACTGTATGTGCACTATTCACATGGTGAAGATCCCCAGCAAGAGCTCACACTGCCCATGTAAGTGTTTTTTTTTTAAAAGAATCGAGCTCTTACCTCTCAAAATTACACTCATATGGCATTGTTCGGTATGTATGGCTGACTACTATAGAAAGCAGCAACAATGGGGTACAATGCACTAATTTTATCCCACTTTGACTTTGAAAATATAATCGGTACTTATAAAAATTGTAAATACTACGGAATCATGCTAGTAGGATTATTCTAAAATGGAAGTGCTAATACACCAAGCAAAATAGCTTTGCTAGTCCTAACGGGCTCCTATTATCACCATTATCAGAGAAGATACACCTCCAGCAACAAAAATATTCTGGAGCACAAATGAATATCAGTGAGAGAGCCAAGATTTAAGGAGGTATCTCTTTTTATCTTACAATGAACTTTGTTCTTTTGAGTGCCACAGAGCAGTAAGTGCAAGTTCTTATGTCCAGGGGCCAAGTCTCCTCTGGTTAATGAAATAGTAGCTTGATAAAACACACATAACCACCCATTTTGGCAGTTCCTCTCTGCATTAGACGACCAAATACAGTCACTCTTGATGCATTATGTATTTATAATATTACCTATGCGTGCCTGTTGTAAACAAGTTGTTAGATTAACAGGCGCAGCATATAAAGTATCATTATAAAGTAATCATTCAATCAATCACTCCGTCCAAATCATCACAGGGCTGGGGGTTTTTTCCATATGAGAGACAATGCCTGAACTAAGGGGTTGATTTTTTTACCCCCATAGAATCTATTTTTGTGTCTTACTGTTCTGAATGTTAAATTGCCTGTCGTGACAAACTGCAGTGGGAACAGCAGTGATTTGGACATTTTTGGGAGGACAAAGGGCCACGTGACAGCGTTTGATTTCAACTGACTTGAAGATGGTATAAAGGCTACTGCCCAGTCACCAGTGGCAGTCTTGATGGTTTCCATTATATGCTTTTTCCCAGATTTTCCAGCCTGCTCCTGAGAGTTGTGCCTCCTCCAAGTGCTGAAGGTGTTGTGTCAGCACCGTGTCAGAGCATCCGAAGCCAGAGCTCAGGGGTCCTATCAGATGTGATTGCACATAACCTTCATCTCGTCCTCGTCAGAGTGACACTGTGTTGACTTTGGGACTGCCACAGCAGTACTTGTAGGAGCATGGGAAGGGCAAAGATAACTTTTGCCTTTTACCTACCTTGAGGAGGGTAACTTTGCAAATGAAAGCAAGGGAGCAGGGACCTCATTTTGTTCAGAGCCCAGTACACATGGGGTCAGCAAGATGGTGGTAGCTAACCTCTCACTGCCTGCCAAAATAACCCTCTGCTTAAACCTTAGCACAGCCACAACAGATCTTAAGGGCTCTTTACTCCCAACAAACACAAGGGATAAATGTAGACACCTACCAACAGCTTCTGAAGTCCAATTTAGCTTGTTTGTACATTGGCTTGTTTAACAGACTCACTTCTAAATGCAGATAGATTGTGAAATATGCCCTAGCCCTGGCAAAAGCTTCCTCCTACTCATGGACATAGTAACGGTGGAAAAGGTGATAAAAGGACGTACAAATTCATTCATTAGCAAGGTGGGCAAGATGACACAATTGGACCAATTTTGTATAGAAAGAAATGCAAACAGCTTTTTACATTCTGCTGTGTGAGCTGAGAGTACCAAGTTGGAATTGAAGTTCTGAACAGATATAGTTGCGTTCAAGAGATTTGATAATTGGTGGAAAATGATTTATCTTGTGCTGAGAGCATAGCTGAGGCATGTTGAGATGGAGGGACTTGTTTTGGCATAATTAATTCAGCTTAAGAGTGCATTGTGCTTGAGAGAGTTCTACTGTCATTGATGGATGGAATCAGTCTTTGGTCTCATGTAATATGGAGCTGGTTACCAGCTCAAAAAAAACAGTCTGCTGGAAGATGCTGCCTAAGCAGGTAAGTCCTGGAACAGTACTAGTGTGAGACATATCTGCCAGACGGTATCGGTTTTGATGTTTCACGCTCAGTATTTAATAGAGCACCAAGCTGTCCAAAATGTCTTAAGGTACAATAAATTGTTGCTAGCAGCTTGCTCTCTTTGGTACATCGTAACAGCAATCTTTTGTCCTCAGCTGCAAGGTGGTTCCTAAACATATCTTCCAAACTTCTGTTTGCCAAAAGACAATCAGTAACTTATACAAGAAACATTTACATTATTTACAACAATAGAGAGCTCTGGTGATGGAATTCCCGTGTGGAAACGAATGACTTACACCACCGAGGCACAATTTGTCCAATAGGCAAATTACAGTGTCTGTGCTCTCTGCAAAATCCTGATGGTAGGTTCAGGCCTTTCAGGGTGAAGAAGACTGCCAAGTCTTTTCTCTTTGGTACAGGTTCTTCATGTAGCTGTCAGTTGCTTGCTTTAAAGGAGAGGTATTTGGTGCCCATTCTAGCAATAAGCCACTAGCATCAGGTACCTCTCTGTCTGCTTTGGGGCTGACATGTGAAAAGAGAGGTGTTAAAGGTGAGCAGAACATGCCAAACACTCTGTATTCCTGAGTATTCCCTGAACTTTGTCTGTCAGAAAGATGACCTGGTGTAGCCTAAGCTGAGGGTTGTTTCTCTACACATCCATCTCCCCTCTCCTTCTGAAGTTCTACAGGAATACAATTTGATCTTAGAGGTCATCAGGTATTGCATTTTGGTCTCTTCAACATCTAACAGAAGATTATCTTGCATAAATAACTTCCCTTTCTTGAGATATTTTACATGTGTGGAATACCAAAGGTCCTGTGCTGGTCCAAACACAAGTCCCATTAGAAAAGGATGAAATTAAGTGAAAAGCTTTCAATGAACTAAGCAGTCTTTCTCATATGACTTCAGGTATCCAAAGAATGTGGCTGAAGTTCTCTTTGTAGCCTAAGAAATCTGGATTGGAGAGGAGTAATTGTGATAAATCTGATGTAAAAACCATAACTGGGGGGAAGCAATTGGAAGGACTGACTGTGGTTCTATCCTTCCACTTCACCAACCATGTTTGTCTCACACTGGCAGAATGCAAGGACCCTGCCAGCTTGAAAATGCAAAATGTTTTCTGGCATACAATGAGAAGACCCTAGCTCTAACGTTTGCTTTAACATGTTATTGATAGCTAATTTTGTAGTCCAGAATATACTGGTTTAACTACTTCCTGAGCAGCATAACTAGACATCTCTGCAAAGTGCAGAGTCTGATGGAATCAACCCTACTTATTATCTTAATTATTGCAAACCCTTGGTAAATCTGTCCTTGCCACTTACTACCTCGGTTAATCACAGTAATGCTAGTGAAACCCCAGTATAGGTGTAAGTAGATGTAAATAGAATCATAGAATCATAGAATCATAGAATC
>VXBP01002601.1:3848-62094 GCA_013400115.1 Rhinopomastus cyanomelas
CGGCGGGGGGTTTTGGGGGGGAACCCGAGCAGCCGCAGATGACTTCCTGCTGACTGTGCAGCCGGGCTGAGGCAGGCAGCTCCCCCGTCTCTCCCTCCCTCCCTGGAGCTCCCAGGCAGGACAAGCCAGGCAGCACAAACTATAGCCGGGCCCCCGACACTGTCTGGGGGACAGTGAATCGGCCCCCTGTTTAAAAAGTTTGAGGACCCCTGTTCTTGTCCTTGATGTGTGTAGAGACAGCATTAAGGACAAGTTGTTCCATCACCTTTCCAGGGATGGAGGTATGAAGGTGAGGTTGACTGGTCTATAGTTACTTGGTTCCTCCTTCTTACCCTTTTTGAAGACTGGAGTGACCAAATGCCATGGGGACCACCTGCAGCAGGTGACTCTCCTGAGAGTATGTTAAAATGCATGACCTTTGTGAGCGAGGTCAATCAGTCAGTAAAATATTCTGGGTCATAACCTAACAACTTATAAATCAAATCAAACATCCTCCTCCTATCACTGGCTATCTGTCAATTTGTACTAATTTAAGTTCTTATCTCTTGGGGGTTAATTGGATCTGGCAGCTGTCTCATGCTAACAGGCCTGTAAGAGCAGTCATATTGCCTGTGCCAAAGCTGCACTGTCAGGTGCATCATGGCCACACCTACAAGTAAGGTGTTGGGAGGAAAGAAGAATGGAGGAAGCAGGCAGGCCTTCAGGTAAGAGAGATTAAAGAAATTAATTGGAATTTCAGGGATGCTTTAATTGAGGGATCAACTTTACTTTCTTAAATAATAAAGCTAAAAGTTTTTCTTTGCTGCTGCACTCTTCTCCAAAGTTATCTTTGGTATTACACCCATTGCTCCTTGCCCTATCATTAGAAGCCACTGAGCAGAGCCTGGCTTTGTCCTCCTGACACCACCCTTCACATCTTTATCGACATTAATGGGGTCACCCCTCAGTCTCCTTTTCTCCAAGCTAAAGAGACCCAGCTCCCTCAGCCTTTCCTCATCAGGGAGATGTTCATCATCTTTGTGGCTCTGCATTGGACTTTCTCCAGCAGTTATGTGTTCTTCACACATCTAAACAGAAAGCAGAATATATTTTACATATAATTTATACATAACATCACCAAATAAGATTTGAGGGGATGTAATAAACTGCATAACAAATGAGAATTTACATCAGAAATCACTCTTGGACTTGCAAGTGCTAACATTTTTGAATCTCTTATTTGATCGGTGTATTAGTTTGCAAACTCTTAGGGACAGAGTTCATTGTTTTTAATGTTTAAGAGTTTTACTTCAGTGCATCCTAATTGTGGACAGTTTTCATTTGTTACTATAATGCAAATGCATAATAGTAGTGGCTAAAAATAATACTTTTTAGCAATTGCTTCAAGTCTGTAACTCAGCTGAGGATGAATCACTCTCTCCTTTATTGGATTTTCTATTCTTACTTGTTATGAAGTTCACTGGCTGGCTGAGATTACAAAGAAAAGGAGATTTTGGATGGAGTAGTATGGAAGTAAAGGAGTTCAACTTCTGAATGAATATTTCCAGAACTAGGAAGGTAAACTGTAGCAACAAAATTTGAGGGGGAGCCCAAGGGAATTAGGTGTCCAGTTGTCATCCTTTTTCAGAATTCCCTTTGCTCAGAATAGACCTTTGAAGAGACATTTTTATCTTCACACATGGGTGGGCAATACACTTAAGGAACGAACTCCATGCTTCTGTGATCTGAGGGACAAATTTTGCACATATACATTTATATATTTGTATTATCCTTTTTCCTTGGCAAAGATATACTTGAATGCAAGAAAATAAGGCACTCCTGGATCCTAATAACTTTCATCATTCATTCATAAGTGGAAAATATGGTTAAACTTCACCCAAGCCCAGAGGAGCGGGTGAAGAGACACAGAGATCCAATGTTGGATTAGCTAAGCAGGGTCGGGCCTGGGTTGTACTTGGATGGGAGACAGTCTGGGTACCCTAGGTGCTGAAGGCTTATCCTGCTCCAGCAGTGGGGGTTGGGCATAGATGATCTTTCGAGGTCCCTTCCAACGTCTGACATTCTGTGATTTCAAGCATATGGGTGCATGAATCCGCTATACATAATGTTCAGCTTCTGATGGTTGAGACAGCACTAATAGAGCCTCACACTTTGTTGACTCACCATTTGCATTACATGAACTGTAGTTCTGCAAAACTATGGAAGCAAGTTCCTCTGTTTGATGAAACACTAAAATACAGATCCCTTAGGAGAGTCTTTGTGTCTAAGATGGAAAGGTGATGTTCAAAGACATAAGTGATAGACACGTAACTGGATGGACTCAGAGCACCTACTCATTATTTGAGCTTTTGAATATCTCTTTCTTGTCAGGTTTATGACTTTGACATTTCAAAACTACTAGGCCTTTTTTTCAGGATACTTCTATCTACAGTATCTGGAATATTTAATCTAGTTCTGGGACCCTCAGTTCAAGAAGGACACACAACTGCTGGAGAGAGTCCAGCGCAGAGCCACAGGGATGATGAGGAGAGGCTGAGAAAGCTGGGTCTCTTGAGCTTGGACAAAAGTAGACTGAGGGGTGACCCCATGAATGTTGATAAATATGTGAAGGGTGGGTGTCAGGAGGATGGAGCCAGGCTCTGCTCAGTGGCATCTAATGGTAGGACAAGGGGCAAGTAAGCTTACAAGGAGTAAGCTGGAACACAAGAGGTTCCACATCGATATGAGAAGGAACTTCTTCATGGTCAGGGTGATGGAGCGCTGGAAGGGGCTGCCCAGGGGGGTTGTGGAGTCTCCTTCTCTGGAGATATTTAAAACCCACCTGGATATGTTCCTGTGTGACTGGATCTATATTCCTACTGTATCATGTCCAAAAGCCATCAATTAAAGCTATGCTCCTAATCACCAAGTCAATAGATAGGATCCAAGGAACCAGCTCTAAAGGAAAAGAGACATATAAAGGACTGTTTATAAAACAAACTTCAATAGGGATACTAACCCCCCAAAGGTATGTAGATGGCAATGTGGACCATCAGCCCGCCTACTTGGGCTGCAAACAGTATTTCCCTAAAGTTTAGATACATTTATTTTAGAACATATTTCTGGCAAAGCAGGTAAGATACCTTAACGTTACCTGTCTCTAGACTTTAGCAGGTCTTTGCATGATCACACAGAAACAGAAAAGTACAGTAAAGCTTCCTCCCTAAGGAAAGGCTTCCCACACAACATCTGAGCCATCTTTGCTTTCATCACCTTAGGGGGACAGTGCTGGGCTTCCTCCCATCCAGAAGAGCAGACGGGTCATATAAAGCAGTAGAGCAATTTGCTTCATTATTGAAAGAAACTGTTCCTCTTAAGTTTGTACAAGGACAAGAAATTGAATCTAAATGCAACTATCCCAGACTTCTCAGAGCTAATCTGAAATTAGCTAATCCTAATAGGCATCTTGAGCTCCATTCCCTCCAAAACCAGCAATCAGAATAAACGCCAGTGAAAAGATACCAAGATTTCAGCTTCTCAGTGAGATTACAGCAGAAAGCAAAAGCAGTGTCAATGGCAAGACTGAAAAAGGCAGACAAAGAGAAGTGTTGATAGATACATAATAATGTCTACTGGACCAATAAGGCTATTTACTGGTCAATATATTATCAGTCATAATTCAATGATGCCCAACACAATGAAAAATTGAGTAGTCTGTAGCTTTTGCCTGGTACTTTTCATTACCAGTGCTGTTCATCAGCACCTAGCAGTGCGTAGGGAAAAAAAGAAAGTGTTTCATTATCACATTTTAACAGGTAAAATGATACCTGAGACCAAAGAGAGAGAGTGGCTTGCTGAAGGTCATTCAACAGCCACGATGCAGATCTGGGAATAGACAAATCTCATGGATCTCTGTCCAGCATTCTCACTGTCAGACAGCACAGTCCTTCACAGTAACTCACTGTTTGTCTGCTCTTTCAGCAGCCTGACACAAATCACATTCCTCACTCTAGATATCTATAGAGCTAGATGTATGGATATATGTCTCTGACATATATCTGTATGTCATAGGAGACAAATACAGGTAGTGTGTGGAAAACCTTGGAGGTTTCATCTACAATTAAAGTGTCTAAGAAATAACAATCAGCCTTAAGCTACCTGCAGGTACAAAGGAATGTCATTCGTCCTCTCATTTATTAGACTGAATAAGGACACAGAGTAAGTTACCACAAATTACTTTAATCTCTATCTTTTCACCTCAAGGCCTGAATTTATATCAGCACCATGGCAGAGTAAGCAATGAGATGGACAAGAGATTCTTCAGGAAACTCTCATGTGGATGACCATACCTTTCAAAGCACTCAGAAGCAACACTACATTAAGCCATGAATGGGTTTCTTAATTTTTTTTTCCAGCTAGGCACATGTGGAAGTCTATTTTAGAACATCTTCCTGGGCATTCTTTAGCAGGTGTTGAAATAAAAGTTGCCATTTCCTGCTCTCTAAGTGTTCTTAGAATTAGGCTTCCAGCCATAGGCTTAGCTAAAATCCACCGAATCCAATTAAAACTGTACTGAAGTCTGGACTGAATTATCTTTTCACGAACTATTGGTAGCATGAATTGGAAGTTTGCACTGAGTTTCTGCTGAAAGCATCTGTAGCTGAGGAAGTGAGATAAATTCCATATTCTGAAGCAGCATCTGGTGGATTGTGTTTGCTTTTTAGGATTTCCACTAGTCAACTGGCAACCAGTCCTGGACTTTTCTTCTCCTTAGTGTTTCAACATAGAATCACAGAATAACAGAACATTAGGGATTGGAAGGGGCCTCAAAAGATCATGTATTCCAATCCCCACACCACAGCAGGATCATCTAGATCAAGTCACACAGGAACATATTCAGGCAGGTTGTGAACATCTCCAGAGAAGGAGACTGCACAAATACCCTGGGCAGCCTCTTCCAGTGCTCCATTACCCTCACTGTGAAGAAGTTCCTTCTCATATTGATGTGGAACCTCCTGTGTTCCAGCTTACAACCATTGCCCCTTGTCCTATCACTACATGACACTGAGAATAGCCCAGCTCCATCCTCCTGACACCCACCCTTTCCATAATTATAAACATCAGTGAAGTCACCCTTCACTCTCCATTTCTCCAAGCTAAAAAGGCCCAGCTCCCTCAGCCTTTCCTCATCAAGGAGATGCTCCACTCCATCATCTTTGTGTCTCTGTGCTGGACTGTCTCCCACAGTTCTGTGTCCTTCTTAAACTGAGGGACCCAGAACTAGATACAGTATTCCAGATGTGACCTCACCGGGGCAGAGTAGAGGGGAAGGAGACCCTCTCTCGATCTACTAACCACCTCTCTTCTGATCCACCCCAGGATGCCATTTGCCTTCTTGGCCACAAGGGCCCACTGCTGGCTCCTAGTCATCCTGCTCTCCACCGGGATCCTCAAGTCCCTTTCTCCCACGCTGTTCTCAAACAGTCAGTCCCCACCATGTACTGGTACCTGGCATTGTTCTTGCCCAGATGTCAGACTCTACACTTGCCCTTGTTATAGTTCAACACCCTTTTTGATGATGGCTTTTCTAATATGGACACTATGAGCATCTCAGTTTTGCTAGACAATGCTGAGGTTAGTTGCTGAAGACCCCACCTTTTTATACTTTCATAACCTATACAGGCATCTAATCACTAGGACGTATCACTAGAGAAGCTGCTCCAAAATTTGGCCATTTTCTCGCGTTGTGGCTACACGGTCCTTCATCTCCCCAGATGCAGGCTCAAAACAAAAATGGTTCATTCTACTATACAGTCTTCAAGAACTGACAGTTTGACTTCTCCATCAGGCTCTGCTATGGACAACTGTTTCAATCACTGTCCGTATTTTGGTATTCCAAAATGAATCACAGAATCATTCAGGTTGGAAGTAATCCTTGGGATCATTGAGTCCAACTATCAACTCTACAAGTTCACTGAAATGAAGACACTAACTCAATACTTTAGGTGCTAGGGGAAGTTCTGCATGCATGATTCACAAGCTGGTGCTCTTTTTTCAATGAATGACTCCTGAGAATCACAGAACATTAGGGATTGGAAGGGACCTCAGAAGATCACTTAGTCCAATCCCCTTGCCAGAACAGGATCACCTAGACCAAGTCACACAGGAACATGCCCAGGCAGGTTTTAAACAGCACTGCACTGCCAGATTTCAATGTCCAACAGAAAAATCATAATGCTGACCACTGAAACTCACTAAAGAGTCTGTGGTTTTAGTAACAAAGGTCTAGCCTAGTGCCCAGCGGAAGAAGTTCCTCCCTGTGGTTCCCCTAAATGCATTATAGGGCAATTATTTTTCCCTTTGCTAAAAAGCAGTCAGAGCTGGTGTATGCAGTTCCTGCCCCCCTACATCTAAGACATACAGCCTCCAAAATCAACAAGGCAGTCATTTTTATAATGAATTAAAGCTATTGGTTTGTAAGAGATGTGGCCAGTAAAGAAGTGGTTTTTCATGGGCTCTTCACCACAAGTCCCATGCTAGTTCAGTCTTAGGAGATCCTCTCAATACTGGAAGTGTCATGATAATAATTTTACACATTCTGGAAGCGAGTCATGAAAACTTCATTTTTCTTGCTAAACTTTTCACAAGCACCATCAGTATTGGAATGGATGACAAGAGAACTGCCTTTTGGTCCTGATTACAGAAACACTCTCAACACAGCAGCATCTGTGGCAGCATTTCTGTTACTTTTATTTAAAAATGGGATCAGTCTTATTTCCAGACTCCTACCACTGTTTAATCTCTGCAGCATATTGATATGTCTGTCATTGCTGATTTTAAAGTAAAATACAATTTAAAAATAAAGCTGACAGAAATATTATGGGAATAATCAAATTTTTATGGAGCTGGGGCTATTTAGTCTGAATAAAGGAATGCTGAGAGGAGACCACACTGCTGTCTACAGCCACCTGAAAGGAGATTGTAGAGAGGTGGGTGTTGGTCTTTTCTTACAAGTAACAAGTGATAAGACAAGAGGACGAGGCCTCAAGCTGCATTCCCTAAACAAGGCAAGTTTCAGTTAGAAATTAGAATAACTTTACTGGGAGGTTCATCAGGCATTGGAATGGGCTGCCCATGGAGCTGCTTGAATCATCACCCCTGGACATGTTTAAAAGGTGTGTAGGTATGGATTTTAAGGATGGTTTAGCAGTGGGTTTGGTACAGTTGGGTTAGTAGTTGGACGTGATCTTAAAGGTCTTTTCCAACCTAAATCCTACAATTTTTATATTATAATAAAAGAGCCAACATACAGCACCTCAAAAATACCTCATACTCTAACCAGAATTTCTTCATCAGCCTTTTTCCTCAACCATATTAAATCTGATTACTTCTACCCAAGTTATATAAAACATCTTGGACTATATTATCACATAAAGCATCTCTCATCAGATGGGGAAACACAGGAGGAAGCATATAGAGAAGCTATTACTACCCTGAAACTCTCTGCATACAAAAAACTGCTTGTGTCTAATGCTGTAGGGAGGAAGAACTAATTTTACTAAGACCATTTTCTAAGCTACTACAATCACTTACCAAAACTAAAGTCTGTCATTTCTGAATTATGAGCACGTGGGATATTTCTCAGTGAAGTTCTAGAAATTGTCCAACTCTTATACTGTCATAGAGTTCTAACCTTAAATATTGGTACCAGTCATAAGACCTCCGACTATTATTTTTCACAGGTGAATATTTTTCACCTGTTTTCCAAGGCAATATATTAGGAGGACAGACAAGTGCTGCCTGAATCTACATGGTATCTGCAGCAGTAGTGCTGGAAGTATCGTTTCACAGAGTACAGAAATGAAGCTGATGATCACAGAAGCATGAAAAATACTCTTATTCACGTGAGTGAAATTTATGAAATGCAGACCACCCTTTAGCATTGCAGCAGCTAAAGATGTAGACCACTGCAGACCACTGTAGACCAATGCAGACCACTGCAACAGCCCAGATGTAGACATCTGCACATGGATGCAGCAGTGAACAAAACATACTCACTTGGTAATGTTCTCCAAGTCACGCAGGAACACATCCAGGCGGGTTTTAAATGTCTCCAGAGAAGGAGACTCCACAAACCCCCTGGCAGAGCCTTTCAGTGCTCTGTCACCCTTACTGTTAAAAAGTTCCTCCGCATACTGATGTGGAACCTCCTAAGTTCCAGCTTATACCCATTGCCCCATGTCCGATCATTAGATGCCACTGAGCAGAGCCTGGCTCCAATCTCCTGATACCCACCCTCCACATATTTATCCACATTCATCAGGTCACCCCTCAGTCTCCTTTTTTTCCAAGCTAACCCAGCTCCTTCAGCCTTTCCTTATTAGAGAGATGTTCCACTCCCTTCCTCATCTTTGGGGGCTCTGTGCTGGACTTTCTCCAGCAGTTCTGCGTCCTTCTGGAACTGAGGGGGCCAGAACTGGACACAATATTCCACATGTGGTCTCACCAGAGCACCTCTCTTGATCTGCTAAGCATCCCTCTTCCAATCCATCCCAGGATGCTATTGGCCTTCTTGGCCACAAGGGCACATTGATGGCTCATGGTTATCCTGCTCTCCACCAGGATCCCCAGGTCCCTTTCTCCTATCTGCTCTCCAACAGGTCAGTACTGAGCAATATCCAACTTCTTTGAGAAGGAGCTTCTTCACGGTGAGGGTGACAGAGCACTGGAACAGGCTGCCCAGGGGGGTTGTGCAGTCTCCCTCACTGGAGATATTCAAGACCCAACTGGATAAGTTCCTGTGTGACTTGGTTTAGTTGATCATGCTGCTGCAAGCGGATTGGACTAGATGATCTTTCGAGGTCCCTTCCAATCCGTAGTGATTCTATGGTTCTATGATTCTTTTTTACTTATGAAATAGCACTCCGACATAAACAACAGGGTACTCAGCAAAGAAAGATTTTGGCTCTTATGCTTTGTCGAAGGGTTTGGGTTAGACTTTTTCTGGCCAGTTAAGATTAAGGACTGTTACTTTTCTCCAGCTGAATTGCTTTTGTTTAGCCATTTGTGATTTAAGGAGTGTTTATCAGTGAAGGTAGGAGAAAACATATTCCTTGAATTTGGATGGGTAGCTGTAGGTAATCACAGGTCACCATCCTGTCTGATGGTTTATCAGAGATGCCACTGCTATTCACAGAGAGTGTGCTCATGCTGAATTCTGTATCCTGCTTATGAATCCAGCCTGGTTCAACATCAAGGCAAATCTTTACAATATATAAATGAAGAAGCATAGAAAAGAATCAGGCAAAAGATTAGCTATAGGAGGAAAAAGCAATAATCCATCTCTTAGTGGTCTAATCTCTCATTAAAATAGTTAGAAAGAACTTCCATAGAAATATGTCTGTCAACAATTTACTTATTATTTTACACTAGGATAATATCCAGGTTCCGTTCAAAAGTGCAAAAAATCATTCCCATAAATAAAATCCCATCTTTCATCTTTCTCCTTTATTACAGGAGGAGCCACTGACACTCTAGCAACCCAAGGATTATGCTTAGGGCGGATGAATCACCTAAAGTGTGAGCAGTATTTTTACCTCCTTCATCAAGAAAGGAAAAGTTTAGGTCATTTAAGGGAAATCAAGGAAGCAAAGCAAAAGACAATTATACTTCCTTTTCTCCTCCCTCCAACCAGGACATTCCCAAATTGCTGTTGGTCTTAGCACACGGGGAGCTGTGTGTGCCTATGCACTGCGCGACGCCAGGGAAGGCAAACGCCTCTCTAACAGTTATTCTCTGTTAATATTTGACACACAGCCAAAGCTCTTCTGAGAAGAAAATAGTGAACCACCTATGACAAAATAAACTGCTTTTCAAGAACATCCATCACTATAAGGGGTTGCATTTCTTGTCCTCAAACAACCCTCTTCCTAAGGCTTCTGGGCTGCCTCTGAACTGCAGACAAAACCATCTTGGGGGTTTGTTGTGTGGTGTGATCTGTTTTCTCAGGTTCATCCACTCATTCATTTTCTCTCTCCCACACTAGCATAGGGTGCCTGTCTGTGAAAGAGGGAACCAATAAACTGACCCATACTGCTCTTGTGACACTGGTAAATTACACATATTAATACCACAGCATCTAGCATGGCACTAATAGTTGGATTATTAGTGGCTGAACAAGCAGGCTTAGGCAGCCTTTATTAGGCTAATGAACAGATTTTTCCAACCAATGTCCCTAATCACCGTGCCTGCCTGCAGTAAAACTGCATGAATAACTGTTAAACCAGATACAATTAAGGTCCTCACTGGGATTAGAGCTATGGAGCGGCTGTTCCCAGGCACCTAGATCCCCGTTTCCTAATTCTAGTTATTAGGAGACCTTCTGCCTGCTTTCTGCCTTAAGCCAGTAAAGGAGAAGGCAGGGGGAGGGGGGGGGGTTGGGGGAGAAAACCCTTTGCAGAATATCAGATCCTCTCTCCTAACCTTTCCTGGATGAATAGAGATGGATTGTGAATCGTGCAAACCTAACATCTTCTAGAACAATGAGGCCCTTCAGCGATAACAATAGTATTAATCATAATAGCAGGCAGCTCCAGCCCCTTTCTATCATGTGCAAACAGTTGGGGCAGAATATGAAATTGCTTTAGAAATAGATACTGACTTCCCCCCCCATCCCCCCCTTTTCACTTGCCTACTAAGAATAGCCTAATTTATTCATGCTTTTATTTGGCAACAGAAACTAGGCTGACCTGCCTCTCTTTTTTTATTCACACAGATAAAAGGGCTTTGGCAAAAAGGCAGAGGACACTCTCTGCATTTAAAGGTGTCTAGTGTTGCTCTCCAAAGGAATGACAGAATGGTTACTGCTTCTTTCATTGGTCCTCCTCTGCTCTCTGGCCTTCATCTCTTTTCTCTCCGACTTTCTTTGGGGCTGTTCATGCCATAAAACTAGGTTAAATCTGGGGTGGAGGGGAGGGGAAAGCGTAAAAGGAACTCAAGTGCCTTCAGCATCTCGTTCAGAATAGTGTGGCACTGTGCAGCTACAGAGGTCCTATGTGTAACTCACAATCTTGGGGCTCTGGGAAGAGAGCATGATTTAGAGATTTTGTTGAGTGTGTGTGTTTGGTGGTGGGGAAAGAATGGGGGCTGAAAAAGTGCCTGCATTAACCCTACTTGTATCTCCACATAATGAGAGCTGCTACTCAGAGAACGTGAGCTATTGAAGTCACACCTTGCATACCAAAACCAGCCCATATGAGACAGCCCCTCTGTATACATTCCTCATTTACATCCTCAGCTGTGTGCTCACAGCAGAGCCCTCCCGAGGAGCACACGCAGCCAAGCCGTTACACTGGAGACAAATAACAGCAAAGTTAATTGCTAAGTACAAACACAGGGATCTTTCAAGCTGGACAAAACCCCTGTGTATCCAAACACAGCTTCAGTGCTTGCCTGCGTATCCACTTGGGTGAGCAAAGAACAGGGTTATCTGTTGCTGGATAGGGGTAAGAGGGCTTCTGTCTGGGTGAGCAAAGTTCACCTACCCTCCATCTGATTAGTAGAACCTCAGTCTAAATAATAGTTTTTCAAATCAGAGGTGGTCAGTTGCGTGTTTTGGCATTCCTGGCAGGATTGCAGAAAAGCCATGGCATTACGCAGCTGCCATGCCAGGGCACGTCTGTGCAAGATAGCCCAGCCACAGTCACCCACAACGTCAGGCCTTCTGCAGACTACAGGAACCTCCCCACACTGTTTCTTCCCATAGTGATTTTAGAAGAGTTTCAGGTAGTCTTCCCCACTATTGTGCTACAGGGAAAGTTCCCCTTTCTCTTGAGTTTGTCTGGTAGCTTGTGATGTATTTGTGTAAAAGATGATCTAGAAGGTTACATAAAGAGAAGGCAAACTACAAATCTGTCTTTGAAAAAAATAAACACGGGGGATGCTCATGTACAAGACCAGTTTAACACTATCTCCTGCACTTTTAAAATCAACCACAGACGCCACAGGTTGATACTTGTTCCTACTCAATATCCGACTTCTGTGTTATAACTCCAATTTATGAGAACTGATTTTGTTCCTTCTGCACCTTTTGGACTGCCTCATTTTCTCTGCTCTGCCAAAATAAATATGAATTCAGCAGATATATTACAGCTTCCTCCACCATAACTGAGAGCAGAATGCGACTTGCCGTCTTCTCAGATGCATTATTAAGGAACCTAGCGAGAGCACAGATTTTCCTGCTATGTTATCGCATGATAAGGTCGACTTGATCTGCAAAATGAAACCTTTCAGAATTTTATTTGGCAGTTTGCTTTAAAACATCAAGTGGTAAATGGTTTCTGCTCTATTTCAGTTCTCATGAACACAGTTCTTTTACGACTGAACCCTTCAACAGGTTAGCAAACATTGTGTCTCTGCCAAGACATGCCATTTCTTTTTCATAGAAAACTTCTTTTCTTCATTCCTCTGCCAACCCTTTTCTCTTCTCCACACACTGCTTTCAGATTGCCAAGACATGATCGTGTGCTTTAAAGTTGATTTTGGAATTACTTGGCATATCTCCTTCGCTTTCATCTATTATTCTATCTGGAAACATAATGTAAAGCTTTGACTTTCAAGATTTTTTTCCCTAAGCACCTCTGTTGGGAGCTAACAGAGTGCTAGCTACCATGGATTTTTGTGAAGAACTACACCATCAGGATCCATATTCTTTTCCATATACATTTGAGAAAAACTGAAACTTCAAAGCTAAAGTCCAGACTTAACCTCACTGCAAAGCTCAGGTTTTGGCATCTTCTTATGAAACTGAAATATGAGATGTCAGAGAGAAATCTTGTGCAAGAGAACATATCCTGATCCACTCCAGCACTGTCCAGAAGAAATTCTCTAGTGTATAGACACTGTTTAACCATAGAAAATGCACCAGATTCGGCATCCAGAGGGTTGTGCCCATAAGTCTATTCGTAGTTAAAGCCACAAAGCTGTTGTCATTTCACCTGCCGTTCCCTTACACTGGTAACAAATCATCATTCTCGCTTCTCTCACTCATCAAAATATCTTTATGAGTCCTCAACTCGTTTTGACAGCTGTCCTAAATACTGTATCTCCTTTTCCCACATACTTTGTAAAGTTGAGCATCAGTAATCCAGGTGTTGTCTATCTATCTTTCAACTTCTTACACAGCCAATAATCACATTCACCATTTTAAGAGCCAACTTCTATTTGGGAGCTCAGAATTATCTGGGATTCCATCTTTACCTCAATCTCCTTTTCACGTCATTGCCTTCATGAAAAGCTTCTCTGCCTTTTAAAAGTGGTGTGCATTCTGTGTTCACAGATGCAGGATTTGGCTACATTATTTCAGAGTCTCAGAAAACTCAGGTAACCCTTTCAGAATGAAACCTCTCTGGGCAGTCACTCCAATTGGCTATGTGCTGTTTGAATTAACATCACTGGCCTTTGCTTCTTTATATACTATTCACACATTTATCTCTATGGTGGGTTGCTTCTGCAAGGTCTCTTAGTATACAGACACAAAAATATCCATAAGGCCCATGTGTCTGTTTGTTGCCTGTCTTCCATGGCCTTGAGTTCAACACAGAAATATTTTCTTTTGCATAACCAGTTGTCAGACATGCGAACATAAAGGCTGACCTTGCCACACAGCACAGTACTCTGAGCTTTTTTTGCTAGGACTTTCCACTCCTACTCTTCATAGTAGGTTTCAGAAACATCTACAGAAGTAAAAAATACCTTTTCTGTCAATAAAACACAGGATGGACAAACTCAGGAAAAGCTTAGAGCTCCATATCATATATTCATAGATCAAAGATCAACACAAAATTCAGATGCATGTATATTTCTATAGCTGGGACTTCACAGAATCACAGAATCATCCAGGTTGGAAAAGACCTCTGAGATCATCGAGTCCAACCATCAACCCTACTCTACAAGTTCACCCCAAAACCACTTCTAAGAGACTTTTAAACACATCCAGGGATGGTGACCAAACCACCATTCTCAGCAGCCCATTCCAGTGCCTGACCACTCTCTCCATTAATAATTTCTTCCTGATGTCCAGTCTAAGCCTACCCTGTTGAAGCTTGAATCCCTTCCCTTCTTTGCCTCTGTCTATACTTCTGGGGACTGTCCTGATATAAGCCCCAGACTGCTGAGGCTCCAGAGGAAGTGGAGGCAAGAGAGGAGTTTGACCTGGTTGATGAGGACTGGGTTAGGGATCAGTTGAGCAAACTGGATGTGCATAAATCTATGGGCCCAGATGGGATGCACCCACGAGTGTTAAGGGAGACAGCAGAAATCATTGCTAGGCAACTCTCCATCATCTTTAGTAAGTCATAGGAATCAAGAGATGTGCCTAGGAACTGGAGGATAGCAAATGATACTTCAACCTTCAAAAAAGGTAAGAAGGAGGACCTAGGTAACAATAGACCAGTCAGCCTCACCTCCATCCCAGGAAAGGTGATGGAACAATTTACCCCTCATGCTGTCACTATGCACATCGAGGACAACAGGGTCATTAGGGCTTCTTCAAATTCATTGCAGGTGAAACTAAAACTAGAGGTAACCTATGCCCCCTGCTGAATGAGGTCGGTGCCCTGGAGACAGAGGATGCAGAGAAAGTAGAGATACTGAAACCTTCTTTGCCTCTGTCTATACTTCTGGGGCCTGTCTTGATATCAAGCCCCAGACAGCTGAGACTCCAGAGAAAGTCGAGGCAAGAGAGGATCCTGCCTTGATTGATGAGGACTGGGTTAGGGATAAGTTGAGCAAACTGGATGCACACAAATCCATGGGCCCAGATAGGATGCACCTGCGTGTACGAAGGGAGATGGCGGAAGTCATTGCTAAACCGCTCTCCATCATCTTTGCTAGGTCTTGGGGAGCAGGAGAGGTGCCTAGAGACTGGAGGATAGCAAATGTTACCCCAATCTTCAAAAAAGGAAAGAAGGAAGACACAGGTAACTGTAGCCGGTCAGACTCATCTCCATCCCAGGAAAGGTGATGGAACAATTTGTCCTACAGGCTGTCTCCAGGCACATCAAGGACAGGAGGGTCATTAGGGACATTCAGCATAGCTTTACAAAGGGAAAGTCATGCTTGACCAACCTGATAGCCTTGTATGAGGGTGTAAGCAGGTGGATAGATGATGGCAGAGTGGTGGATGTGGTCTATCTCGACTTGAGTAAGGCGTTTGACACAGTCTCCCACAGCATCCTCACAGACAAACTGAGGCAGTGTAGTCTAGATTATCAGGTAGTAAGGTAGGTCGTAAACTGGCTACAGGGTAGAAGCCAGAGAGTAGTGGTCAATGGGACAGAGTCTAGTGGAGTGCCCCAGGGGTCGGTGCTGGGAGCAGTCCTGTTCAATCTAGTAATTGATGACTTGGATGAGGGATTGGCATGCACTGTCAGGGTTTGCTGATGACACAAAGCTGGGTGGTGTCACCAACACCCCTGCAGACTGTGCTGCTATTCAGCAAGACCTGGACAGGCTGAAGAGCTGGGCAGGGAGAAAAATGATGAAGTATAACAAGCATAAGTGTAGAGTGTTGTATCTGGGCAAGAACAACACCAGGTACCAGTACAGGCTGGTGACTTAGCTGTTGGAGAGTAGTTTAGGAGAAAGGGATGTGGGGATCCTGGTGGACAGCAGGATGATTATGAGCCAGCAATGTGCTCTTGTGGCCAAGAGGGACAACAGCATCCTGGGGTGGATCAGAAGAAGGACACTGAGGGATGACCACCTTAATGTCTATAAATATGTGAGGGGTGGATGTCAGGAAGATGAAGCCAGGCTCGTCTCAATGACATCTAGTAATAGGACGAGGAGCAAAGGTTGTAAGCTGGAATGTAGGAGGAATCCATGACAGTATAAGAAGGAACTTCTTTATGGCGAGCGTGATGGAGTGCAGAAACAGACTGTCCCGGGGGGGTTGTGTAGTCTCCTTCTCTGGAGATGTTTAAAACCCTGCTGGATATGTCCCTGTATGGCTTGGTCTAGGTGATCCTGCTGTGGCAAGGGGATTGGACTAGATGATCTTTCGAGCTCCCTTGCAATCCCTAATTTTCTGTGACTCTGTGATTCCCTCTAGTTCTGTTGCTAATTACTCACGAGAAGAGGCCAGCACCAACACCTCTCAAATGTCCTTTCAGATAGTTATAGAGAGCGATGAGGTCACCCCTAAGCTTCCACTTCCTCAGACTAAACAGCCCCAAGTCTCTCAATGTCTCCTCATAAGATTTATTCTCCAGGTCCTTCACCAGCTTTGTTGCCCTCCTCTGCACTCGCTCCAGCACCTCAATGTCTCCCTTGTACTGAGGCACCCAGAACTGGACCCAGTACTCAAGGAACCGCCTCACCAGTGCTGAGTACAGGGGGACAATTTACCCCCCTACTCCTGCAGGACACAATTTCTAATCCAGGCCAGGATGCCATTAGCCTTCTTGGCCACCTGGGCACCCTGCTGGCTCACGTTCAACTGCCTGTCAATTAGAACCCCCAGGTTCTTTTCTGCCAGACTGCTTTCCAGCCACACTGCCTTACGCCTGTAGCATTGCATGAGATTGTAGTGACCAACATGTAGGACCCAACACTTGGGTGTACTGAAACCCACAGAATTATCCTCAGCCCATCAATACTGTCTGTCAAGGTCCCTTTGTACAGCCTTCTTACCCTCCAGCACATCGACACTCTGTCCCACCTTGTTATTGTCTGCAAACTTACTGAGGGTGCACTCAGTTCCCTAAAATAGAGGTGCTCTCTCCAAACAATACTTGCCATAAACACTGGCAACCAGCACACCCTACAGAGAAATGACCCTCAAATGAGGTTTTGTGTTGTGTCAGATGCAATGTATCAGTCATAAGAACTTGTTAAGCTTTCTTGTGGAGATGAGGATCCCAGGACTTTAGAGTGAGAATCTGTTTTTAATGCTTTTTTGACCCTTTTCCCATGGGTTGTTGTTACAAGTTTGGTGGAATCAGTGAGGAGCTCAATGAATGGTAAAAGAACAGTAAAAGCTCTGCAGATTCAGCAACAGTTTCTGGTAGTAGGGAGCTTACACTTTCTTAAAAATAGTTAAAAATAAAGGACCACTCCCAGAGCACAATATGAAGAGAACTAATCTACTCACAACAAGAACAAAAACACCTAAGTAAAATATGATTTTGTTACTTTTTCACAGAAGCAGCACATAAATCACTTGCTACCACTCTTTGTCTTCTGCCAGTTGAAGGACAGTGGATTTTAAAATAACCTCTGCAAGTTTTTTAAAATTCCTTACTATTTCATCCCTCGAACATTTAATTGCTTCTGACTGCCTTCAAGAGTTGCACTGGAAGAAAAACCATTGTGTAAGGCAGCTGGGAGACCTCAAGCAGTTCCAACTTTTCCCAGTTAATTCTATAGCCTGAAAGCAAGCCAAGATTTTGGATTAGCACTAGAAGGGTGAGGATTGTAGCTTCAGAGTTTGTTACAAACAAAAGCACATTGTCAGTGTATAGCATCAAATGGTACTTCAGTGACCCAACCTTGGTACCCTGAATACTTGAGTGAAAGCCTACCGTGATTGCCATTTATTTCAGGGTATCGGCAAACTGTGATGCTGTTGCAAGCCCATAGGGAGCCAGAGCATTTGGGGTTTAGCAAGAAAACCCAAACAAATGCATCCCTCTGCCATCAAAATAACCCCTCAAACCCCAAATCCCTACACTGCAAATAAAACCAAACAGAAAGTTTACCTTGCGGGGGGCTAGCTTTTGAGATCTGGGCATGCAGGAACATTATTTAGGACTGTGGAGATTGTACCCAAGTTAAGGAGTTGTGTTCTATAGGTTTGATGTAGATCTCTCTATATACCATGCTTATCTCAGACTGCAATAGTCATTCTCCCAGCTGCTTTTTGCTTGAGATGGCAAGTTAGCAGTCTACCTACTTTTTTCCTTCTGACTCCCAGAAGTCTTAACAATGTGTAAATTCAATGTGGGCCATATGCAGTTTATTTAACCTCTCCAGGTGTTCTGGGAAAGGACTTTTAGCTTGTTGCTGATCTAATTTCATCTGCTGTCTTCACCTTTTCCTTAAAACCACAGCAAAACTAATAACTTTGCTTCAAAGCAGTCTTCAAAGAAACTTGTCGATTTTCCTTAAAGAAAAACTGAAGATGTCAACTTCCTTTTTATTCTTTTTGTATAAACAAAATGAAATCAGGATCTAAAATAAGTATGATATTAAATTTCTGTTTATTTCATGCTCAAAGTGCATGGAGTGAGTTTTATGGTAATGAATGTGTGGTCAGATATTAGAAGTACATCAGCCCAGGAGTTGAACACAGCTCCCATGAGGGGTGGGAAAAAAAAAAAACCAACCTATGAATACAGCCTTTCTTATGATACTACAGTTCTAGACCATCTAATTTATGACTTAAGTGGAAAGATTTATGTAGTATTAGTTCCAGATTTCATTAGACTCTTGCACAGTTATTATAAGGATGTGAACATCTCTGGAAACTTGACAAAAAGTCTATGAAAGCTGCCTAGTGAATTCCCCTGGTTGCAGACCACATGTCTGATATGATGGCTTCTCAGGCAGATAATATTCTTCTCCTGCTTTATACTTAGCAAATTAATCAGGTAGAGCTTATTCTTTGCTCTGTCTGTATAAAGCTCAGCACATTGGGATTCCTACAAATTGAATTTTTAGTGTGTTAGGATAATGCAGATAATAAAATCCAAACAATTACGGTATGAAACAACACAGGAAACAAAATCTAGTGCTGAACAACATATCCAGCTTGCAAGAAACCTGACCCAACTAAAATCTGCCCTTTGCTCTACAACTTCCCCTGTAAAGTCTTGAAAACACATTATTTCAGGGATGAGGCTGTGTAAAAGAGTCCCCGGTTGCAATTGCAATCCAGTCCATGCTGCACAGAATACGGTTTCTTTACTCAAGAATACTGAATATTTGCTTATCCATCTTCAAGGGTTGTCCTTGAGGCCAAGAATCTGTGGCCCTCAACACTGAAAGCAAGATCCTCAGATAGATTAAGTATTTCTGAGGTAAGAACTAGATTTCCTTGTCACACTCCTCAGAGTTCTCCGCCACTCTGAGGCTGTTTCTGTGTGATCTGCTCTCTAGATCAGCCCATTCACATTCAGTTAATTTTATATTTCTGGAGATTTACCAAATCTGGGTAGCCAAACCATCTTTTTTAAAATTCTTTTACTGAAGACATACAACCCACCTGCAACACGAGCATTGAGAGAAATACCAGGGCAGAGACACAGCAGATGTTTCCAGAGATGAGTGATTTTAGCTGCAGGGTCTTTCAGCTGATGGGGAGGGAACACAGACTACAGACGGAAGGAGTTTGAAGGAGTCAGCTGCTGCTGACTTGACTGGTAGTTGGATAAATTACCGTATACTCAGGGATATAACTAGTAATCAGGTCATGAATCTCTGCAAATATTTTTATAAAAGGCAAAAGCCATTTGGCAATCCTGGCATCATCTTATGTTAATAGCTGGCAAGCACTACAGAAAGTCTTTCCTCCCAGCAAGAGTAGCAGTAAAGAGGAGATCACAGCTGACAGGAAGACAATAAAAACATCACTGAGCACAGAACAAAGAAGGGACTTGGGACAAGAGCGGACCTAAATTTAAAGCCTTCTCTGCATGGAAGGGAGAATTCAGTCCATGACCAGACAGATCATGGATACTAAAGATATAAAAACTAAGAATTAGTTTAAACTGAATACTTTGACATCCTGTTAGCTTGAAACAGGAACAAATAACAACATCAAATTACCTAAGATAATTGGTGAATCAACAGCAGATATATTTAGAATCGGAGTGTGCATTGGGTTGGAAGGGATCTTTAAAGGTTAGCTAGTCCACTCTCTATGCAGTGAGCAGGGACATCATCAACTAGACCAGGTTTCTCAGAAGGATATCCAACCTGACCTTTGCTGAGATGGGTCATCTACCACCTCTCAGGGCAACCTGCACCAGTGTTTCACCACCTTCATCCTAAAAAGTCTTCCTTATACCTAGTCTGAATATACTCTTTTTTAGTTTAAAACCATCATGCCTGCAACAGACTCTTCCTAAAAGTCCGTCCCCATCTTACAGGCCCCTCTTAAGTACTGAAAGACCACAATAAGACCTCTCTGGAACCTTCTCTTCTCCAGATTGAATAACATCAACTATCTCAGCCTGTTCTCATTGTGAAAGTGTTCCATCCCTCTCACCGTGCCATCCTCTGGACCCTCTCCAACAGAATTGTGTCCTTCTTGTGGTGAAGACTCCAGAGCTGGATGCAGTGTTCCAGGCAAAATCTCACCAGAGTGAAACAGAACAGCAGGATCACCTCCTTCAGCCTGCTGGCCACACTTCTTTTGATGCAGCCCAGGATACAGTTTGCTTTCTGGACTGCAAGCACACATTTTCATGTCAAGATCTATCAGTATCCCAAACCCTTTCCTACAGACTGGCTCTCGATCATACCATACCCCAGCTTGTAGTGATACCAAGGATTGCCCTGACCCAGGTGGCAGACCTTTCACTTGGCCTTTTTGAACCTCATGAGATTACAGAGGACCACTTCTTCAGCTTGCCCAGGTGCCTCTGGATGACTTTATTTCTCTGGCACATCAGCTACACCTCTCAGCTTGGCATCATCTGAAGGTGCACTCAATCTTGTTATTGTCATTATTTAAGATATTAAACAGCATTGGTCTCAGTACAGACCCCTGAGGGACATCATTTATCACTGATCTCAGTCTGGGTATCAAGCTGTTGGATGTCAATCAGACTTAATAAATACAGCTTGAGAATGGAGAATAGTCCAGAAATCAGCAAAGGAAATACATGCTTGCAATGAGTCGCTCGCTGCCTTGGTATCCACGTCTGCATTTAAAGACACTGAAGATTCACTAAATACAGATGTGATCAGTCTTAAGGTGAATAATTCAGATGATTCCAACATAAAGGGCCGAACACTGAAACAGCTCAAATCCACCTACAGGTGATATTGGTGGGACTCTATAGTTTTAAAGGTGCTTTCCAACCTCAGTGATTCTGTGATGCTAAGTGCTTCTGAAGAGCAAACACTAAATTGCTGAAAATGTACATCTAAACCAGAATGATTAATAGCAAAGAACAAGCCTTCCAGAGGCTGGAGCAGAAGCAATCCAAGTGAGACAGACATAGACTTGTCAAAACCATGTCACATAAAGAAACGTAAGAGTGAAGCACACCTCCATGTGCCCCCAAAAATGTACCCTAGAGTACTCCATTAAGAGTCTAGTGTAATACACAAGGACATGATTTAGTGGTGGGCTTGCTACAGCTGGGTTAATGGTTAGATCTGATGATCTTAAAGTTCTTTTCCAACCTAAACAACTATACGATCTATGATTCTGTGTATCATGGAATCATTAGAGATTGGAAGGGACCTCAAAAGATCATCTAGTCTTGCCAGAGCAGGATCACCTAGACCAAGTCACACGGGAATATATCCAGGTGGGTTTTAAACTTCCCCAGAGAAGGAGACTCCACAACAGACTATAGAAAAGCCACTGAAGGACTCCAGGAAATGCACTCAGTCATCTGTGGTGAGAAGGCAAGGATGCAAGGCGCCTCTGGGATGGTCCACCTCAGTCTAGCTCTCAAAATCACCAAAAATAACCTCAAATATGTGAATCACTGGTGGGGCAGGGGCAGAGGCAAGGATGGGACTGGAGAAAAGTGGAAGCAACTGATCATACAATAGGACCAAGGGCTCACCTGTCAGGATCTGCCAGCTTTTTGTCCCCAGCCAATTCCCATACTTGTAGTTGAAAGAACATATCCCAGAAGGAAAAGCCCTGGGTTTATACACAGACACTAGCTATCATTTTGGATCATTTTGGATTAGGTTATTTACATCACATCTACCAAAGTACAGGCAGCCAAGTTTTACAAGCACTTGTAGCCAGCAGAAAATAAAAGAGTGACTGGGGATGCTGGCGACAGCACACCCCCATTACCTTCCTTCTCCCAAGAAGTGGTTTTCCTTATCTGTATCTGTGAGCTGAATCTCACCATTACACTGGGTCCCACAAAGTTTGCTTTATCTTGAAGGTAAAATCAGCACCAGACCCATGGCCTCTCAAGGGATACACTGGTACCAGTCACTCAGCCCACAGTGGTGTTCTAAAACAGCAACCTAATGGTTTCCTAACACGCAGACATCTGAACTGTAAGCAATGCGTTTAAAGCCTTTTCAGATACCGAGAAAAGAGCAAAAATGAGAAACAATAGCATAGTGTTAACTTTTGGGTCATTTAACAGAACTCCTAGTAATTTTCTTGTCTGTGCGTGTCAAGTTGAAAACAGAAAAAATACAATCATCATATCCCCTCGTATACCTTCTGGTAAACAGCACAGTATCCCTTCACGTTTGTCTCTGTTGGCTTCTGTTACGTTGACTTCTGCTACAGGATGAGTGAACACACTGAGGAATAGAGCCATAATTCTGCTCCAAAATCTAATGCCAGCTGGAAACAGTGAAATTATGACATTGGACTTGTCAGTGGAGATGTCAACAGCAGTAGCACATAAAGGTTTTATGAAATACTTTTTTTTGCAGTCCACCAGACCCTGTAAAAGTGCTTGGAGGTTTCCTGTTAAAAGCTGATCTAAACCTCTTTAAATCAGTAGAAGTCTGATAATGGGCTGTAACAGTCTCTGGATCAGAACCTTTGAATGACAAGCGTGTCTGGAATATCCATTTTTACATCCCTTAAAAGTAAATGTTTTGGTTTAAGCCCCCCTTCTCCACAAACAAGTCAGTAAACAGGCTGTGGCTGGTCTCCTTCTTGGACAGATTCCTTTTGATTTTCTGTGCGTGTTACGAGCAGATAATATAACCAGTAATCTGTAATGATGGCTGAGCTAAAACCTGGGGTATGCTGACATTATTCATCTCGGCCATCATTTAAGGAAGGACCAGGTCGGCAGACCACTTGCACAAGTGTATTTCATGCTGCTGGTTTGCAGCAAAAGCATTTAAGAATCTGCCAGGGGATTAGTAAAAGTAACTATGTTTACTCAGAGTAGCGCTAACCAAACAGCTCCGGACAAAGCCTCCCGTACTTTAGAAACCTTTGCACTCTGCCAGAAGAATGTGGGAAAAGAGTTAATCAATAAAAGACAAAACAGCAGCATTACCTCATCGCAATGAAAACTCCCATAGCCTAAACACTGATCCAAAAGGAGGAAACCGAACTAGTGACTCCAGTGATAGAAGTAAACCTTCGCTAACGTCAAATGCTCCGGTCTAGTTAGAGAAATATGTGGCTCCCGGTAAAGCAGCAATCTCTGACTTAATCCTACAGAATGAAGACAGAGATAAAAAGCAAACACAAAAATGCATTGTTGTTAAAATAGAGTGTGATATCTTTAGGCTAGACAACGATTTACAAAACATTTGTGGGCAGCTGATTACAGAGGAGCCTCTGTCGTAATTCTGGCCTCTATGTGCTACCATACCCTAAGGTAACAATCATAAGTGCACATTACTAAGTAGGTAGTAAAATGTGCATGTCAATGTATTAACCACAAAATACATACGTGGCTATGAAAGAAGAAATTATTTTAAGAAATAAGAAAACACTTTAAAGCCACATTCTCTTCCTGGAAACAGTACTTTGTCTGAATCACACCTGGTCTAGAAAGATCAGTGTGCACCAGGACTCCTTAGAAGTATCTCAGCTCACTTGCATAGCCCAGATGTTACTCAGCTGTGTAGGGAGCGAGAGGTAGACACCGTCATTTGAAGTTCGTGCTCCAGTAAAATGATGCACGGTGTAGTTTATTCATGCCTACCTCACACAGTATTATCAAGGTTTGGTCCTTTCTACCATCAAAACTGTTAGCAGGAATTGAAAGAGTAAACAAAAGTTTTAGGCAAATAGAATCACAGATCATTAGGGATTGGAAAGGGCTTCGAAAGGTCATCTAGTCCAATCAAAATCCTTGCTTTTTTAACTAAACCCCCACTTTTCAAACCATCTATGTGCTCAGCACAAGGGTTCGGCTCAGGCTTAGGGGGAAAGCAAACAACAAGCCGAGACTGGACAACTCGCCGCACAATGCTCATCCACTTAGAGCAGCTTGATCATTTGCGTGTGCTACAGCCTGCCTGTCGTTCACTTCATGCTGGTTTTGGAGCTGTTTTTTCCATTTGTTTGTGTTGAAGGCTGCATTTGTTTTCTTTCCTTGTACTGAAAAAACTGGAGTACTGTTGACAGTAAAATTATTAGGCCCTTTACCCTAAAGTTGTCAACCAGCCCTGGCTGTTAACAGATCTAACAATTAGGTAATTAAAAGTATGATTGACAGGCAAACAGGGAAAGAAACCAAACCTGTTATTGCACCCCTTCAGAGCAACAAATAAACCCTCTGTACGTTTTCAGTATTCACTGGCTTCAACAGGCCTAATTATCCCTGGTTGATGAGTATGTGCGTGGCATTCAGAAAGTGGAAGGTTTTCATGTCACTTGTTTTTTTACTTTTTTTTAGCTCAGAAACCTTCTTCTGATATGCTTGCACATTTTGAATATAATGCTGCTGAAACACTGAATGTCACCCCGACTGCTGGGAACAAGCCAACATATAATAATAATATCCCATCAGGAATGCTTAGGAGAAAACAAATCACTGCAGATCCTTGGAGGCAATGATGCAACTGCTATTCCCCCGTCAGAAGCAGGCAAGCGCATATGTTTAGTGCTGCACTTTAAGGTACGCAGTCAGGGCTGCTCTCTCATATGGGACCTGCCTATACGACTGACAGCAGCAGCGCTGCCACCGTGTCTTTTCCATTTTCTGCAGTGTGCGGTTCTGCACCCCGCTGTGAACTTCCTCAGTGGCCACTGATCTGACATGACAGATTCTGAGAGGCAAGACACCTCATGATGTATTCAAAATAAAATTAAAAACTCGCTGCTCTTTTCCAATTTAGGCATCTTGAGAGAATTCTGCGCTGTATGGGATCCTTTAATTTTTTATTCTCTCCTTTTCAGATCACATTCCCTGCCTTTTTCACACACAGGCCAGGCAATAAATCTGTGTGCGCTTCGTTTTTGGTGGGCATCATTCAAAGGCTGATTTGTTAGGTGTAATTACACTCACAGCAGCTTGAAAGAATTGAGCTAAGCTGCCTGCCCTTCAGCTGCGAGCCTTGGTTTACAGGGCACCCTATTAATATGCAGCTGGGCAGGCAGATGAAATGCCCTCAACAGGTCTTAGATGTCTCTAACATCTTAGTCTGCTAACTTTGTAAACGCCGGTTAGCTTGGGAGCAGGGACCGCTGTAATGCACAAGCAATGCTGCTCTGGAGAAAGGGAAATTGAAGCTCAGGATCCATCCACAAGTCTCAAAGCCACCTGAAAGGCTTCAGGAACTCATCAGCTATTTACCTTTTCACATACCTAGTGGTCTGAGCCTGCAACTGCCTCTTCTGGCCAAGCAGAATTCATCACACACAGCCAAACTGACAGAAAAGAGGAGAAAAAAACCCTCCAAAACACTACCCCAGCAACCTTGCTCAGCAAGGCCAGGAACTCTAGCTATTCAGACTAATGACATCGGAGCAGGTGACTACACATGTGGGCTTTTTTGGAACAATAATCAAGACAGATGACAATACAGCTTCACTGCTGTCTCTCTCCTCCCACTGTATTTCCTCCTCTTCCTACACACTATTATATCTCTTTCATGTCCTATTCAAAGCAGCATTTCAAATCAAGAGCTGCTATTAGAAATGGCTTGTTGGAGGGAGACTGTTCTCTCAAGCAGAACACAAAAATGGAGATGGTGAGACCTGCTAAAAAGGAAACTTGGAGGGGTTCTGTGGTATTGTGGTTGGTTTTTTTCTACACATAGATTTTACACAAACTCAGCCAACCAAGGAGTTAGATACAGAACCACTGCTAATGCAATGCCTGTAGTCTCTTAAATTTGCTGCCTCTTAATAAACGAGAACAAACCCCAAACTTCACAGGCTCTCTAGAGTGACAGTAACCTCAACATCAAGGCTGACACCTAGACCAAGCAAAGGAGGAGACTGCCCCAGTGTGGCAGAACTGCCCACCCCTCTTTTCTGATGGGTTTGATCCATAGGTACCAGAACATACATCCACAGTCAACCTTTTCCAACAACCTCTACATCCCCGTACCTCCACCTTGCTACAAAACACCTCTGCATTCCACCAGCAACGTGAAAGACTGTTACCTCCTCTGAGACCTAGCCAAGGAGAAACTCACACTGCAGCAAATACAGAGGTCTGTGCAGGTAGTCTGCTGGCGGACACCTCCTGTCTTTGAGACATTTCTCCTGCCTTGTGTCAGATGTATCTGAAAGGAGTTCATAAGTTACTAAGGATGAGAAGAGTCTTGAATCTGGGCAAGAACAACCTATCCAGGTGCCAGGATAGGTTGGGGACTAACCTGTTGGAGAGCAGTGTAGGAGAAGGGACCTGGGGGTCCTGTTGGATAGTAGGATGGCCAGGAGCCAGCAATGTGCCCTTGTGGCCAAGAAGGTCAATGGCATCCTGGGGTGGATCAGAAGGGGGATGGTTAGCAGATTGAGAGAGGTTCTCCTCCCTCACTACTCTACCCTGGAGACTGCATGTGGAGTATTGTGTCCAGTTCTGGGCCCCTCAGTTCCAGAAAGACACAGAACTGCTGGAGAGCAGCTCAGAGCAACAAAGATGATGAAGTGAGTAGAACATGTCCTTGATGAGGAAAGGCTGAGGGCTCTGGGTCTCTTGAGCTTGCAGAAAAGGAGACTGAGGAGTGACCTCATTAATGCTAATAAACATGTGAAGAGTGGGTGTCATAAGGATGGAGCCAGGCTCTGCTCAGTGTCATCTTGTGACAGGACAAGGGTCAGTGGGTGCAAGCTGGAACAGAGGAGGTTCCACATCAGTATGAGAAGGAACTTATTCCCGGTGAGGGTGATGGAGCACTAGAAGGGGCTGCCCAGGGGGTTTGTGGAGTCCCCCTCTCTGGACACATTCTTGTGTGACTTGCTCTAGGTGATCCTGCTGTGGCAGGGGGATTGGACTGGAATGAGATTTCGAGGTACCTTCCAGTCTCTAACATTCTGTGTTTCTGTGAAAGTCTGCATGTTCAGTCACATCCAAGCCCTTTCCTAACACATCTAAGTTTTAAAAAAATAAACTAAAAAACAGGATGCTTTACGTTTGGGAAGGAAAGGATGTTTAAGTGACCAAAGTATCAATATACAGAAAATGTCAAAGATTAAATACAGGGAGCTAGTGGGGCAAAAGCTATGTGGAAGCAGATTTATGTCTGCAAACCTAAGAGAATGGCTTAGTTATCATGGTAGGGTTTGACCTAAGGTGAGTTAAAACAAAAACATACTCTAAAGATCAAGTGTCTGGCTCTCAGTAAGATTTAAATATGAGAAAATTTCCTAAGTAACAAGTTATTTTTATGCTATCTATTTTAAACCTCTCTATTCATGAGATGATGATTCTTTTTTTTCATACTCCTTCAATCTATGAAACAGAACCTACTTGCTGAGCTACTACATTTTAAGACCATACAAACCGTAAATATTGGTCTGTATTAAAGACAGGTCTGAGTCAGAGGATTTAGCATTTGCATCTAAGCTCGAACATTTGAAGGTTCATAGGTGCTTTGATTTAAGCCCACTTAATAGCCTGATTCTGCAAGATGCAAAGCGCTTTCAGCTCCCACTGAAGTCAAAGGCAGTTGAAAGCCATCTGTACTTTGAAAGTTTGGGCACATAATTTAAAAATCTCTGTTTAAAATAAAAAAAGCAAACAACAACAACACTCTCTTCAATGATCCATTATTTAAGGGGCATGAATTTAATTACTTACTGTAACCAAGCTCAAGAAAGTTACTCTTCTCACTTGGAAGGATACCAAATTTCCACGTCTGTATATGGGCACAATCACATACAGTGTGACCTTCACAAGATTTATGGTGTGGTTTATTAATTCGCTAAATTGGTTCCATAAATCTACACTAGCCCTTGCTATTTAGCCGAGCAAATGGTCTTTGATCTCTGTAGAAAGAAGAAACACACAAATCAGATTTCTTTCATAAAGGTACTGGAACAAACTCTGCCCTTGGAGGTATGGCCAGCAGGTTCTCATCCCCCTCTTAGTAGCAAGAATGCAGGGCTGCCCTGTGCACATTGCATCCTAGGCTAGAGCAGTTTTGATTTCTAAGCAGTAGGCATTCAGTCTTTAATAAGTCCTGGGGAATCTGCAATATATTTGTTCATGTGTGGAAAAAGTTAACTTTGCCTCATTTTGTTTACAGAAAGCTGTTAGGAGACGACAGTGCCTACAAATATTCCACCAGCATTAGAACAACATTGTCATTTTGACAAAGATAATTTTATTCAGCATCTAGTCTGTTTAAGCAACAGACTAGCTGCCCATGCCCTGCAACAGAATCAGTCTGGCTCCCTCTGGACTCGCACAGGTCTGTGCTGATATTTGATCAAAGGGAGTTTTCACAGAGCACTTTTTGCTTCTTACCTATAGAAAGCCATAGTGGGACTAGACGCGTCTTCATTCCGGCACATTGCCAAGAACAGCGCTGCTGCCTTTTAAAGCAAGAAAAATCACAAGCAGTTCCCCTGTGCTTCTAAAAAATTTCAACAACAACAACAATAAGTCAATAATTCTTTTAGAGCATGTGAAACACAGTGAGCCCAAGAGAAACTCTATCACTCTAAAATATCCCAAGTTTTCTTTTGTGTTGGTCAGGAAAAGAAGGGAGGATTTACAGTCTGCAGTGCTTTCATTGGCATTTTGAGATTTGACATCAACAGTCCAATTAAGCCATGATGTGTTATTAAATAACAAGTTTGCAGACTCATAAAACCCGAAGATTATTCCACTGAGTTAGAATCAGAATTTGACACAACACATCTTTTGCATTTACACCACACTGAGCTTAGAAAGCAGGATCATGTTTACTACCATGTCTGGGGAAAACTGAACAAAGGCTATTGCTCTTCTTGCTCCTCAGTTCAGATGTGTCCTCCTTTAGGTTTTTAACCTCCTCATAAAATGCAGATTTGAGGTTTGGTTAGTTCCATTTCTAGTCTCATTCCAAAAACATTTTCAGAGAATCTGATTTATTCTGCAGCCTTATGAGAATATTAGTGTAATTCTTTCCCCTACTTTCTCATTTAAGATGCAAGAGCTCAGCCTTTTGCATTGAAAATACAAAACACAAAGAAAACCAAAGTTCTTCCTTCTTTTTTAGTTATCAAGATAAGTCGATTCTCATCAAACAGGATGTGACCAGTTATTTGTAATAGCTGTCTTACTCTTTAATCATTTTTCAAACCACTTTAACTCCAGCAGCCTGACAAGTGCACAAGAAGCAACATTTGCATCCCCCATTTTGCACCTGAAAATTTTTGCAGACTCCATCTGGAGCAAGAAATCTGGACAAAGTGTGGAGGACAATTTTGTTTAAGTCTCTGTCAAGTATACCGGAAAACAGTGAGGTGAACAAACAAGAAATAGATGTAGAAGATACCTTAAAAATTAGTTACACTAGGATGGAGCCAGGCTCTCTGCTCAGTGGCATCTAATGATAGATAGGACAAGGGGCAATGGGTGTGAGCTGGAACATAGGAGGTTCCACCTCAATATGAGAAGGAACTTCTTCAAGGTGAGGGTGACAGAGCATTGGAATGGGCTGCCCGGGGGGTTGTAGAATCTCCTTCTCTGGAGACGTTTAAAACTCACCTGGCCACGTTCCTGTGCAACTGGGTCTAGGTGATCCTGCTCTGGCAATCTCTTCCAATCCCTAATGTTCTGTGATTACTAGGCCCATGATCTGTTTCAGAGGATACTGATTCTCTCTTTGACCTATTCCTAAAAAACACAAAACCAAAACTAACAGAAAACACCCCATGCTCTAGAAGAATTCCTGAGACCATAATAAATCCTACTTTTTGTTTGATCACCATCTTATATACAGCTGAAATAATCCTTAATTCTCTCCACAGGATTTTCTTAAATGAAACCATCTCTTTATTCACAGGTAGCGCCCCAACCTGAACCAGAACAATAAGAAGCAGCACATTTATTTTGGGACTTCTCTCCACACCGATTCGGAAGTCTCTGAATCAAGATGCAGTTCTTTTAATTCGAGGCACTTCAAATCCAAAAACGCAGATTTGCTCTCCATAAATGAAATTTGCCGTATCTGTTAGAATTTTATTTCTGTGTATTATAGTTGTTTCCCCATCTACATTTTCCCTTTCATCTATTGACAGTAAATTTCATCTGCCACTCTAGCATGCTGTCATTCACTGTTAGATTCTTCGGCAACTCTTTATGCCTTAGTTTTGATTTCCTTACCCAGAATAATTTTACATCGCCAAATGCTCTCATTATTCAACCTAATATCGGAGTTCATGTATAAATATGTTGAGCAGCATAGATACCAGCTGGATACTAGCAAGTTCCCTTTATCATGCAAGCTGACCATTTATTCCTGCTTATTTCTCTCCCATCTTTTAGCTAGTTATTAACCCTTAAAAGGATTCTGTCTCTTGACTTTTGATAGCTACTTCTTCAAAAGCCATCAATAAGAAACTGTGTGGAAGATTACCTGGAAATTCAATATCAATTCTATTGCATTTGTTTTCATTCAACTGTATTTAATTCCTTTAAACAAACGTCCCACGAATCTATGAGATAAAATCTCTCTGTAAGTGTCCTCATGACATTTCACAATAAATCACTTATTATTTATTCATATGCCTAGTTTATTGTTACATATATGGAGGTCAGGCTCACTTATGCCTGGACATTCAACATTTGCCTTCCTTGGGGCCAGGAAGAAGGGTCCTGTAGTATCATTATTTACCACTATTCCATTTCTGATCCATAAGCAGAGTATTTTTCCATAACACTGCTGTCTAGCAAGATTTCCCATCTGATATTTGGGTAAATTCTTGTTGAAGCTGATAGCTGGTTTCTCCCTGTTTAGGATTCGACGAGACAAGAAGAAAACTTAGCTGAAAAAAAAATAAACCCAAACTTTCCAAAAAGGGACACTTTCACCTACCCAGTCCCTTCCCAACCCATTGCTAGTGACACCTGATAATGGCGGTAGGAACACGTCCTTATTTATCAGTCCCCGCAGGCAATTAGCCAGGTCTGCTCCCTTTCTGGTGTGCTGTGCTGGAACAGAACAGGCTGTATATTTGCATCGTTTAGGCATATCGACGTTTTTGCATCAATGAGACTCGGGGAAGGTGATGAATGCCTATTCCTGTATCTGAGCAGGGCGTGGGGGTTTTCTGGGTGATTAAAGCACAAAGTACGTTATGGCGAGATAGATCATTTGAAGAATGTACAGCAAAGAAAACCACAAGAGAGAAGCAGACAAAAAATTACTTGATTCTAATACTCAGCAGTATGCAAAAGGTTAGGGAAAACAGTCAAAATGTAATTTCAGAGCCTGATTCAAATCCCACTGAAGTAAATGAAAAATTTCCTTTGGCTTCAATGAGCTCTGAACAAGATCATTAATAACTGTCATTTTGAGATTGCACTTACACATCAATATGTTTTAAATTTAACACACACACACAAAAAAAAAAGGACAAGGAAGGCAGTATGTGGATTGCAGAATTTGATTAATATATAGACAGATCAATTTATTTGGCCCTATTCCACTTCCTTTGGAGCTGGTGATTGCTTTGCCATTGATTTCAGCTGTAGGTAAACCTTCTCACTTCCTAGAGGGAGATTTCCATGTGAATCTCCAACACGGAAATGCTCATTCACAAGCCTCACAGTCTAATCCATTGCAGCTTTAGCAGAATACAAGGACTTCCCTAGAGAGTAGGATGAAGTCAGATCAGAGTTGTAAGATGAATCAAGGCCACGTAAAGCCTTACTTAAGTCAACATAAGGATATTAAAGTTGAGATTTCGCCACAGCCTTTCCATTGCAGTGGGAACTTGATGCAAAGAGGGTTGAGAGAGAGTTGAAGCAGGGAGACCTGGTGATGCAGCATTACATAATAAGCCTGCTAATCACAAAAGCATGGATAAGCATTTCAGCCTATATTGTATAGACAAGCATCTGATCTTGGAGATGCTTCCAAGTGGAGTGTTTTACTCTTTTCTCTGATTATTTTAAATTCTTTCAAAACCTTTCACACAGTATAAGGCAAGAGTAAATAGTAAAAGTAGCTCCCCTGCAGATGCACTGCAGCAGTTGGGATGATTGCAAAGAATCACGAGTCTCCAGTGTATGACCCGAGCATCTCTGATGGCTAGAAGGGCATTTTTCACCTGCCTCTTCTTCCCGACTCTAGTTTGTCACCACAGAAATGCAGGCTGGCAGGTAAGCAAAAGATGATGTTTCTGATTCTTAGATAAGAACATGATATAAAATGTACAGGTCAGTTCTGTTGGGTCAAAACCAAAGAAAAAGGATAAAAGAATCCTGAGAATAGGATTAAGCAGGAATCCCCCCAAATCCCTGCCTTGATTCACTTGTTCCTAGAAACAAAAAGAAGCCAACTGAGCTTGCAATTGCTTTTCCCAGATGGGAGATACAGACTGCAAAATCTTCATCTATCATCAGTCAGGGATGGAAAACCCTTGTCACTGTCCAATGAAAAAGAAGGGGGTAAACATTTGGCAGGAAGATCCTCTGTATCTCATTTGTTAAGTACTTTAAGTACAAACATTTACAGGTCAGGCCCTGCTATACATTATTGTCATCCCATTATAAAATTACTATAAGGTAATCTTTCAAAGATTTTGTTTTCAGGCAAACCGTAACCAGGCTACACAACCTCCCAAAACTAGGGCCAGCATAGTTACTGAACAAATTTTGGTGATGTGTATCTTTTACTCCTAAGGGATGGTAGTGAGGGAAATGGGCAAGGGTTTCGAGTGAGCTGAACAAAAGTCTGTAAGGCAGCTTGTATAGATGACTGTTAAAAGGTTTATCTGCTTTTTTCACAACCTGCGATAACCAAGCATATCACATGTAAATGTCCCATGAGGGCACTGACAACAATTCCTCAAAGCTTTAGGAATCCTAAAGTTGGAATCCTATAATATCTTACTGTATGCGGTACATAGATGCTGCTCACCAGGGCTTTGATGTGCTATGGTGAAAGGAAATTAATTCATCTGTGCGAGGTGAGAAAGTGACCAGCTCAGCAGGACAATCCAAATTCAGAGTATAATCAGAGAAGTACAGATTTCAAACTCTCTCAACTCAAATTAAGTAATTAAAAGTATGTTTCAAGAAGGAAGATAAAGGGAAGAAGGAAATCCTTTCCAGACATGAGCAGTGACAGTTGTTTTGCAGCAGGGTGTTGTGCTCTAAAAGCTGAGCAGGATCTGTAAGTCTCATTTGTGCGTTTTCTGCAGAAAAGTTTGGGTCTGAAAAGTTGAAAATACTAGTTGCTTTCCGGACCTCCACCCAGCTGTGACTTCTGCCTTCTTTGCTGCTCTATCTTGGTGTCTGTTCAGAGTTGCACTTCCTTTGCCACTGAGTGAATACATTATCGCTTCTGAAGAAAATTTATTTGCTGGAGGAACTGTCAAGGTCTACTAATTTATCTGTTTTCAGTTGGAGAGACAGAGAGAATTCTGAACATTGAAGATTTATGAGGATTGAGACTGAAGCCAGAAGATCGCTGTCACTTCCGAGAGAAGGAGGAATTGTCTACAATGAAGACATCCTGTACATTTTATCTTAGTTCATTGTAGGAGCACTGTGACAAAACTCCACCTGTCTGTGTCTAAGTTCTGTGTGAGTTTTCTTCTGATATGTGTGTGGAGGGAATGAATTAAAGTGTCTCGGTGCCTTTTTTTACCCCCAAATTGAATCAGTTTTGTTAAACCCTTCCTTTGTGTCTGACATTTTAGGTAAAAGTTCTTGGTTAAAATACAGTCGGGTTCTCTGACCCAGAATGTTGATGGTGACCCAGGTGGGACGTATGGCGATCCAGACAAGGACCCAATACTACACTCAGGAGAAGCGCTAAGGTTGCTCATCAGGCATCTGAATATAACATTACACTTCTTCTAAGGACCAGGGAGTAGAATCATAGAATCATAGAATCGTTAAGGATTGGAAAGAACCTCAAAAGATCATCTAGTCCAATCCCCCTGCAACAGCAGGATCACCTAGACCAAGTCACACAGGAACACATCCAGACGGGCCTTGAACATCTCCAGTGAAGGAGACTCCACAACCACCCTGGGCAACCTGTTCCAGTGCTCTGTCACCCTCACTGGGAAGAAGTTCCTTCTCAGGTTGATGTGGAACCTTCTATGTTCCAGCTTACAACCACTGCCCCTCGTCCTATCACTAGATGACACTGAGAATAGCCCAGCTCCATCCTCCTGACACCCACACCTCAAATATTTGTAGACATTAATGAGGTCACCCCTCAGTCTCCTCTTCTCCAAGCTAAAGAGACCCAGCTCCCTCAGTATTAGAGCCTTCAGCATCAGTGCCATAAGGCTTACACAGATTGGCATCTCTCTGGAGCAGCAACTGTTGGCAGAAAGGACAGACAGAAAAGAGCTTGATACTGAGAAATAGCACCTTTGCACTCCTGAATCCGCATAGAGGTTGCATTCACAGAAAAGCAGTTTACTCTGCTCATACTTAACTGACGCCTACGGGAAAACAGAAGACTCACTAGATATCTCATCTGTAATGTTCTGTTGTCCTTGCAAGCTGTTGTCCTAAATAGCTGTAAAGTAGGACTGCAGACTGTGTATGTATTTCTATTACCAAACAGCTTTGCATTGGGTATATTCTTCAGAACCATGGAGAAGAGAGTGCGGTTGTCTCATGTTCAAGGCTTAGCTTATTCTTGAGAAAACTGAATGACAGGAGTACAGGAAAATAAATGTTGAAAAAGCAACACAGAAATCAACCAACCAACCAACCCACCACATTCCTCCAAATGGAAGGTGTCCTTTTCATGACAATAAGATTCTCCCAGAGGTGAAAAGGAAAAAACAACGTCCTTGGCATTGCTGATGTATTATAAAGCTTTTGTCAGTTTGCATATATGTTTGTTAAACCACACTTGGATTCCTCAGTGCACAATTTACTTGGCAAGTAATGCTTTCAAAATACATGGACCAATGAAATTATTGCACAAGGTTCTTTCAGAGAGGCTAAAATGCTTTGCTTCATCTAAAAATACACAATGACAGCATAGCAATCTGAGGCGCAGTTGCCACAGTTATCAGAAATACCTGCAAAGGGAAGACTTCAAGCATGAAATACACTAAAACCCATTTTTCTACTTAAATGACTACAAAAAGACCACGTTATATGGTAATTTGTTGTAGATTCTCCAGAACCGTCATGTTTGAGCACCTCTCAGTCTTTTATGCACTAACCTCAGACATGTGCCTGAGTTGAGGTCATATCCTTATTTCTGCTCTAGCAACAATCTCAGAAGAAAATTCAGGAACAAGAAAAAGCACTGGATTCAGAAAAGCAATGAATTGCCTGAGTGCCATTGTGCCACCTCCTTTCTGGTTGAAGTCTTTTACACATCTGGACCTGTATCTCCTGCTCAAAGTCACTTTCAGATCAACTTTTCCTTTCATGTAAAACCAAACATGTGAATATGGGAGAATAAAAAGTTGTAAAAAGGACTTGAGAAATATGCGAACTAAATAGAATGCAGAATTAAGGACCAGTTAATTTAAGTTGTAAATAAAATGAGTTGATTATTGTGGGGAGGGGTGCTATGTGTCCAAACAACAAGGCTCTTCACAAAATAAATATTTGGGTATTCTCTCTTCATCACAAAACTCTGTCGAGTAGTGCAGTAAAACTCAGGAGTACAACCATATATTCCGTGGGAAAACCCAGCTAAGAGTTAGCAGCACCTCCATTGAAGCTACTTAGTGTAAGGACAAAGTCTGGATTTGAAAAACTCACCTTCTTGATGTGATTTTGAAGTCTGTTGTCACCAGTGAAACGCTCTGTGTTTTGTACCTTACTATTTGCTAACCGAATACATCACTCGATCCCGGGCGAGAAAAAGCAAAAGCTTTGCTCCTGCATGTATAACAGCACAGAGCTTTCTGCTTCCTTCTGCCTAGAGGTCACACAGCAGGGGTGACACAGGAGAAAGTGGTTAAAATACACAACTCCAGAGGTTATCTACATTTATACATAATGGGACTGGGCCAATTGTTCTTATACTGGGTGTCAAGGAGACAGGAAAAGGCTGACACGGCAAGAAAGGGATCCTTCAGATCACACATGCTACAAGAGTAGGATTTAGGAATGTCCTGATGTTTCACCTCATCCTAAAATATCTCATCTCACAATCTTACAGCAGGTGTTAGTCACACACCTCCAGTGCAGAAGAATTTGTTAGCGCATGGCTGAACAAGTTCACAGAGGATATCCAGAGTTTCTCTCAAGTAGGTCCTAAGCCAACACAGTCAGTGACAAGAGGACTAGCAGCCAAAGGCAGTTGCTCTGGCTTAACTTCACAGAAACATAAGGAGGGGAAATTAAATGTTTTGTGGGAATTTTAGGAACAAAGACATTTAATCCTATTAAGAGAAAGAGCATATCACAGATATGAAGATTTACTGCATCCAAAAGGCAAAATCAAGTTCTCTATTTCTCGTGGAGATCTTGATTATGTAGTGATTTGTGGGCAATATATATCCAGACGATATAAGAACACAATCACAGACTCACAGAATCTCAGAACATTAGAGATTGGAAGGGACCTCAGAAGATCATCCAGTCCAATCCCCACACCACAGCAGGATCACTTAGATGAAGTCACACAGGAACATGACCAGGAGGGTTTTAAACATCTCCAGAGAAGGAGACTCCATAAACATCCAGTTCCAGTGCTCCATCAGCCTCATGGTGAAGAAGTTCCTTATTATATAGACATGGAATCTCCTCTGTTCCAGCTTACATCCATTGCCCCTTGTCCTCTCATTAGATGACACTGAGCAGAGCCTTGCTCTATCCTCCTTACACCCTCCACATATTTGTCAATATTGATGAGGTCACCCCTCAGTCTCCTTTTCTCCAAGCTCGAGAGACCCAGCTCCCCAGCCTTTCCTCATCAGAGAGAGGTTCCACTCTCTTCATCAACCCTGTGGCTCTACTCTGGACTCTCTCCAGCGGTTCTATGTCCTTGAACAAAGAGCCCAGAACTGGACACAATATTCCAGATACCATCTCACCAGGACAGAGTAGAGGCAAAGCAGAACCTCTCTCAATCTGATAACCACCCCTCTTCGGATCCACCCCAGGATGCCATTGGCCTTCTTGGATGCATGGGCCCATTGCTGGTTCATGGACATCCTGCTCTCCACCAGGACCCCCAGGTATCAAAAATGACTTGCTGCTTATACAAGAACTCATAATAATCTCCAGATAATCCTTTCCTTTTTTTTTTATGGTTAAGCATAATTAAATTTTTTTTAATTAAAAAATTTTCTGTACCTCAGGTAACTTCATTTCAAAGTGATGTTTAATTATGTTCAAGAGATTCCTGCAAGTACGAACCAAGTTCAAATGAGTAAAAATTTGATTAAATATTACATTCCGTGAGGATATTTTGTGATTAAAATACTTCTTAACAAGACATTAAAGTAGGAAACCAGTGGTCAATGGGACAGAGTCTGGTTGGAGGCCTGGATCTAGTGGAGTGCCCCAAGGGTCGGTACTGGCACCAGTCCTATTCAATCTATTAACTGATGACTTGGATGAGGGATTAGGGTGCACTGTCAGCAAACTTGCTGATGACACAAAGCTGGGTGGTGTTGCCGACACCCCTGCAGACTGTGCTGCCATTCAGCAAGATCTGGACAGGCTGGGGAGCTGGGCAGAGTGAAATTTGCTTAACTATAACAAGGGTAAGTGTAGAGTGTTGCATCTGGGCAAGAACAACCCCAGGGACCAGTATAGGTTGGGGACTGACCTGTTGGAGAGCAGTGTAGGAGAAAGGGACCTTGGGGGTCCTGGTGGACAGCAGGATGACTGTGAGCCAGCAATGTGCTCTTTGTGGCCAAGAGGGCCAACAGCATCCTGGGGTGGGCCAGAATGGGGGTGGTTAGCAGATCAAGAGAGGTTCTTCTCCCCCTCTACTCTGCCCTGGTGAGACCACACCTGGAGTACTGTGTCCAGTTCTGGGCCCCTCAGTTCAAGAGGGATGTGGAGCTTCTGGAGAGAGTCCAGTGTAGGGCAACGAGGATGATAAAGGAAGCGGAGCACCTCCCTTAGGAGAAGAGACTGAGGGATCTGGGTCTCTTTAGCTTGGAGAAGAGGAGACTGAGGGGTGACCTCATTAATGTCTGTAAATATGTGAAGGGTGAGTGTCAGTGGCATCTAGTGATAGGACGAGAGACAATGGGTGTAAGCTGGAACAGAGGAGGTTCCACATCAATATGAGAAAGAACTTCTTCATGGTGAGGGTGACAGCACTGGAACAGGCTGCCCAAGGAGGTTGTGGAGTCTCCTTCACTGGAGACATTTAAAACTCGCCTGGACTGTGTGACTTGGTCTAGGTGATCCTGCTGTGTCAGGGGGATTGGACTAGATGATCTTTCGAGGTCCCTTCCAATCCCTAACGATTCTATGATTCTGTTGAATTCTGGGATTAATTTTCCCTTAAAGGATTCAATTACTTCCTGTTCACTGATCTGTTCCAGTGTATTTGCAGAAGCTGATGTCACCTGGAAATACGCACGAATTTTCTTTTCAGCTTAGTGAGGTTGCTCATTATAAATAGTTTAAAGCAAATTTAAAGAAGCTATTCATTACCACTGCTAGCATCAAGAATAATGAGAAAAGAGCAAGAAGGATACCAAGCAAAAGAAACCCATCAAAACAACAGCAAAAAAAAACCCCATTCACAGTTCTGGTTTTCTTGCTGAGCACCTCCTGCTGCAGCACTACTCACGTATTTACATTATGTGTCCACAATTGGGCAGGTCTTTTGTGCTGAAGATATTTCAGCTGGTCCTAAATGTCAGAATAATTTCCAGTGGGAAACACTTATTTTGTTGAATTTGACAACTTTTTTCCCTTAAGCAGGCAAGAGGGATTGTTTAGGAGATGCTTACTCTGCCTCAGCACTGGGGATCCAAAGAGCCCACACCTCTCTCTGATTGGTGTGACTGCCGTAGTATTGATTAGTCAGGATTTTTATCCCAAATTAAATGGGCAGAAGGTAAAACTGAAAATCCATTATATAGGCTGATAACTTGAACAGCACATTAAAAGCAGGAAAACCATCAAAGGTATCAGAACTAAGTATCTTGTGATGTTCCTATTTGTGGCTGCATACTTGCATCGCAGCTGCACATGGTCCATGTCCCTGGGGCCCCACGCAGGTGAGAAACTCCACATTAGTCCTTGCCTCAGAGACCTCAGTGGGCACATCTTTGGCACCTTTTCATAGAGGATTTCCACAGCCCATCTACCCTGATGAGCCGTTTTATTCAACTTGAATAACCGACACTCATGCTCGTGGTAAGCATGATGGATTTCTCTTTGCTCACGTTAATGCCTACAAAAAGTGTCAAGATAATAAAAAGCTACTATATGTCTTTTGTAAAACTCCCACTTCAATTTACATTTTTCTTTCCAGTACTCTGTCCCTTTGGGCAGAAATTCTGGGCTTGCATTTTCCACAAAAGACAGGTTTGTTTTAAAATACCTTAAAAGAAAAGAAAATGCCCAATAATCTGACCCAGAAACAATACTCAACAAGTTTGTACTTACTACCGAACACAGAATGAAAGCCTTCTGCAAATGTTTGCAGAAATTTCATCATGAGATTAGGATTCCTGCTTCATAAAATGAAGTGATGGTAAATAAGGTGCATTTGTAGCTTTATTTGTTCTCCTTGATGAATGTCATAGAAAAATCCAAAAATAAATAGATATATAATTTCCATGATGAAACACAGCTGAGGCTTACTTGTATCATAAAATCCAACAAATTTCAGTGGCATAGGTCAAAAAAATTATCTTATATTTTCGACACCCAAATGAAGTCACCAGAGCAGTGCCATTAAAAGCAACCAAGACATGGAGCCATTTAAACGGCTTCCCCTAGATGGTTAGGTTAAGCTCTGTTAAAATTAATCCTTTTTCATGCTGGCAGGTGTAACAAAGAAAAACTCTTTGTATGGAGTGCAAAAAGGGTATTTAACCCTCTCAAAGGAAAGCTGCTTGATATTTCCACAGAGAAAACAGCACGAATGATTAACAATTTAGATTTCCCACTCCTAAGGTTTGTTTATGTAAATATATGGGGGGATCATTTCTCAATCTATAAGGATTTTCTGCAGCCCAATGTAAAGAACCTTAAAACTGCCATAAATGAGATGTTCAAGAAAAAGTCCCCAAACGCCCAATTGCCATGATAAATGCCAGCTACTACAGGCTGAGCTCCACTGTAGTAACACACTCAGCAGCTGACACTTAAAAGAAACCCGACTAGAGAGCTGGCTCCCTAGGTAGGTTTTTTGATTTCTCAAGTCTGTGTGTGGTACCCACAAGAGGGGATCTCTTTAGCCCTCTTGCCCCTCTGCTCAGCCTTTCTTGACTCATAGCTATGACCTACTTCAGGACAAACTTTTGCCCGTGCATAAGCAGCAAATGATCATCTTCTTGAGCTACATCCAACAATTTCATTGCTAGGACAGAAGGCACTCCAGAGATCAGGTCTTTGACATAAACACGGAGACTAACATCAGCTTTGTTCTCCACCATTTCTCTGTTGACCTTCATCCCTCTCCTGAGCAGGATTCATCCTTCCTCAGAAGTTTTTTACCCAACATCCTGTCCCTGTCAGTGATCTACATGAAGGACTGAACCCACCTTCCTTTGAGAAGAAGCACTGTTGTTTTTTCTTTCCAAATGCTGAAACAGATGAAAATAGCAAGAAAAGGTAGTTTCCATCCTCATGCCGCTTTCCTGCTCCCTGAGGCTTTCTCCTCAGCACAGAAGATGATCAATGTGCTTTATCCTCCTGCTCTACCTTTGAAAGAGCTGCTGTATTGCCCTTTTTGTCTGCTCCTTGCAGGACTCAGTGGCTGCTCTACAGACAGTTTCAAAAAGCAGGACCCCTATTCTCTCTGCCACAACTCTTTTCCTGTTGGTAAGCAAACCCTGAAGTGCTTCAACAACTCCTGTTACATGCTGAGCACATAATGCATATTAGTGCATAATTCACCTGACTGACATGTCCCTGGTTTTGGCAGAGATGCATATCACATATTTCTTGTTATTTCTGGTTGGCCCAAAGTAGTCAAGTCAAAGAAGGAGCAGAAGAATATTTAAAGAACCAAAAAATTGATAAGTTTAGGACCCAGGAAGGACCACCTCTTTTCTTACAAAAACCTCAGTCCTTGTTATAGGACAAACACACATTAAAGCGCTACCTCTTCCGCACTGAAAGCTGTGTGTGAAAGCCCAGGGCAGGACATGTCAATAAAGCAAATCTGCACTCTTGTGTCCTTGCCATGACATGTCACCTGCAGAAGTCATGCAAGACTGGCAGAGTGGATTCTTCCCGATATAAGTAGAAACAGATCAGCTTCTAACTTCTACTGACTGCTGATTTTATGCATGCTAATGTCCGCAGCTGCAGAGGCACCACTCTGGACCATGTCATAATTTCTGCCAAGTGCACTGAAAGTGTCCTGGTTTAGTTCACAGAATCACATAACATTACGGATTGGAAGGAACCTTGAAAGTTCACCTAGTCCAATCCCCCCACCACAGAAGGATCATCAAGATCAAGTCACACAGGAAAATATCCAGGCAGGTTTTAAACATCTCCAGAGAAGGAGACTCCATAAACACCCCAGGCAGCCTCTTCCAGTGCTCCGTCACCCTCACTGTGAAGAGGTTCCTCCTTATACTGATGTAGAACTTCCTATGTTCCAGCTTACAAACATTCCCCCTGGTCCTATCATTAGATGACACTGAGCAGAGCCTGGATCCATCCTCCTGACATCCACTCTTCACATATTTATCAACATTAATGAGGTCACCCCTCAGTCTCCGTTTCTCCAAGCTCAAGAGACCCAGCTCCCTCAGCCTTTCCTCATCAGGGAGATGCTCCACTCCCTTCATCATCTTTGTGGCTCTGTGCCGGACTCTCTCCAGTTGTCACATGTAAAAAGAATCAGAGGTCATCCCACGACAGAAAGAAAATACAAACTGGCACTGAACAGACCCTGTGAGTCCTCCATGCACCTGAGAGGGTCAGGACCATCACCCCATAAAAACAGCAAGTCTGGATAACCCAAATGCCTCTGCTCTATTCATATATATTGAACTCACAACTAATAAGTAAAACTTTGAATTAAATTTGGAGACCTTGGAAAGTTTACTTTTGACACAAAGAACTAATAAAGCTGGAAGGAAACAATACATTTTTAAAGCTGACTGAGACTCAGAACATCGGGTTAGGACTGTTCAAACTGCGCTCACTGCCACATCATTTTGACAGTACAGCAGTGTCTCAGCAGGTTGTAATGCAACTCTTTGGTATTTCTAAGTGCACTGGGCCTTGAGGATCACTCTCTGGGAAGAGACATCAAGGTTGTTATTACAAAGTTGTTTACATTTAATTAAAATTGTCAACTTATCTGCATTTCCAGAAGGTTAATAAATCCGGCACATTTCTAGAGGGATTATAATTAGAACATATATGTTCCAGTAACTTTCCTCTGTTTCTGCAAGAATTCTATAAAATATTTAGTCCCATCAAATATTGAATATGCATGCTTAACGATCTAAACATTTATTTTAGAATGAGGTTTTTGAGTGCGAGAAGTTAATCTGTAAATACTTCAACGTAAAAGAAGATTTGGCATAGGTGCACTTTAGCCAGATGAGCTTTAGAAACCTGATGACTTTCATTCAGCCTTACTAGTTTACAGAAAAGCTCTTCAGTCTCCACAAATTTAACCTCATTGATAGTTTCAGGTTTTTGAATCTCACACTTCTACTACCTAGAGATGTACTTGGTTTTGGATTCTGCACATTTTCTAGTAGATTTATCAGCCCCCTATTCCACTGACAGCAGCAATATTTCTACACTCATGGATCATCTCCTCCAGTATTGTCATTGTGAGCTCTCATGATATGATTCCCACCTTGGTGCATAAGGATGCTCTTCTGAAGTGCTACCTAGACTGACAGAGCTAAGCATGCTCTCCAGGTGTGCCTCTCCTCCTTACTCAAGGCAAGACATGGAAATGTCCTCTAGCTAAGAGCTGCTGTGAGAGGGACAACAGAGGCAAACAAGCTGGGGTGGGGTTGGGACTAACTAGATGCCAAGTGGATCAGGTCCCCAGGGCATGGCAGTGAGTACACTGGCTTCTTGGCCCCAAGACAACCTGTGCTATTTTCCACCAAGCAGCATTTGCTGATGATATCAGCAAGGCGAGAACCACAGCCAGCTCATGCATTATGTTGCTGATGTTATAGAAACAAGTTTTATAGGAGAAGGCAGCTGGAAGAGGCCTCAGGAGGAATCCAGCTCACCTCTGTCCAAACACAAGTTCAGCAATGCTTGTGTCATTTTGACAGATGCTCATCCAGCTTGTTTGTAAAGCCTTCCAATATCGAAGGATTCCTAAGCTCCCTAGCAAATCTTGACTACTCTTAGCATTATAAAGCTTTTTTTGCCCCAATGACTAAACTCCCTGTGCAATTTCAACCTACTACTTTTTGTCTTAGGTGCAGCAGCATATTTTCTCCCTTTAATGTATTTTAAAATAACTTCGTCTTCCTTGAATGTTTTCTTCCACAAACTATTCAATCTTCTCTTCAGTTTTGTGGTTTCTGTATCTGTGACCATTGTACCTGGTCTTCTCTTCTTCTAATGATCTGCAATCACAGTTTTCCAGTCATTGGTTCACAGTGTGTGCTTCATCAGAAATTTGCTTCTGTAGTTTGCTTATGAGAAAGTACTCTGAAACAGCATGGAAAACCCAAGTCAACAGCCTCTATGAATGTAATTGCCCTTCTGTTCAAAAAGAGTATTGTTCAGATGCAAGAGAAAGTTCAACATGTCTGATACGGTTTGCTGGTGACATGTCTGTGACCTTTGCTTCCACATACATATGCACTATGTGAAGGGTGGGTCTCAGGAGGATGGAGCCAGGCTCTTCTCAGTGTCATCTAATGATAGGACAAGGGGCAATGGGTGTAAGCTGGAACACAGGAGGTTCCACATCAAGATGAGAAGGAGCTTCTTCACAGTGAGGGTGACTGAGGACTGCAATGACTTGCCCAGGGGTGTTGTGGAGTCTCTGTTTCCGGAGGTGTTTAAAACCTACCTGGTCATGTTCCTGCATTACTTGATCTAGGGGATCCTGCTATGGTGGGGGGAATTGGACTAGATGATCTTTTGAAGTCTCTTCCAATCCTTAGTGTTCTGTGATTTTGTCATCTTATTTTTAAATCCTAGTTATTTTAATTAATAATGAAGAAGTACTGTTTCTTATTACCTATCTTCTTTAAACCTGAGCATTAGTTTCCTTTTTACAGCAGTCCATTACTTTCCCCACCATCTGTAAACTCTCAGAAGTAGCCATAAGCAGCCCCTAGTTAAGTATTCCCTAGAACTTTTTACCTATTGGAAGATGAGGTCTTGCCCTCATGTCACTGGGATTATCTATGGTGACACTGACCAAGTTGGCACTTTCAGTGAGGGAGTGGCTTACTGCCAGTGAGCAGTAAGCACTGTAATCTTTGCAACTTCATCTGTTAATAACTTGCCCCTGTTGTGTAACAAGACAGCCATTCTTGGCCATCTTCTTACTGCCCCGGTCATCTGAGGTCCAGCAGGTCACCGTTACTGCTCATTACAAGAAGCCTTTCATTTTCTCAGTCTCCGCACGTTACGGTTTTAATCCTTTCTCATGTCTAAAATGTACTCCCTGTATTTACAGATGGCTTGCTGTCTGGGCCTGTTCCCTCAGATCTAGAAATTGCCCAAAATTCCAGTATGCCACCTTACAAACTTTAATTAAACCTTCATTAAGTCAATTAAATGTGTCCTGTTTTTCTTCTGAACTTATTCATAACTGTGGCACTTGACCTGAAAAACATGGGATTAGATTTTATCTCTTGTTTTGATTGTCGGGATTTGTGTGTTACAAACTGGAGCTGTCCTAAAGAGAAACAGCATTTCTGGTCTTGCCCAGCAAGGGCACAACATTGGATAAGCTGACCATCCAGACACTTACCAGCTGTGTAGGAAACTCTTCACATGTGTTTCAGTACTGGCCTTTTTTTTCAGATACACACAAGTCCAACCAAACAAGAAATACCATATCCCATTAGCTTTACATGTGGGACATAGGACTCACCCTACCTACTTCCTAATAGAATAAAAAGCCACAGCCTTGGAGTTCTTGCCCATTTCTGCAGCGGTCCTGGTAGGACCACCCTACTGCTGTGCGGTCTGCACAGCAGGTCTGCATAAAAGACTGTGGTGAACAGGGACATCATAGCAGCAATTCTCTTTTCCCTGCATTTTGGGGCATGCAAAGGGTTCCGTGACACTCCCCAGAAACAGCTCCTGCGCAAGACTGCTAAGTCTGTGAAGTTTTATCTTTATGTTCCCTTACCTCTGTGCGCTAAGTGGATGCTAAGGTCATTTTTTCCCCTCCTCAGTTTTATCATCAGGCCACACTGAAGGATAAACCTATCATGTTTCTGACTCACAAGAAAAGCTGCTTTAGTGTTGCAGGAAATGTAATCTGTATGGCCGACATGAAAGTGTTATAAGATGTGAGCCGCAGAGATTTTGGAAGGTTGTGTCTGAGCCACAACATCCATACTTCATTGCTAGGCTTTGCAAGCTAATATCCTCTTAGCCTAATTTAAAATCATTAATTAAAACTGAGTTGAAACTGATGTGCAATGTAATAAGGACAAGACAGCCCACACCGCGAAGTCTGCAGATTCAAATTTGTTCTGCTGTTCTTGAATCAGAATTTACCGTACGGCGCAACCATAATTTAGGGGAGTCCTCAGATTTGTGTAACTCACACACACATTTTGATAGGACATTAGTAATGACTGTGGAGAGAAACCAGGAACCAGGCAGGCAGTTAGCAAGGGAGCTTTTTTGAGCAAATGATAAACAAGATCTCTGTATTCCTTGGTCCTCCAATGCACTGGGTACATCACATCAACACCGTAAGGAAAATCTGTTGAAATCAGTTGGAAATCCTGACTAGCACAATGTGAGCTGTTGCTGCAGTGTAAGAAGTTCTTCATCTCAGCAAGTGATACACTACAACAGGTTTTGTGAAGTGAATTCATTTTCTCCCCGATGCGTGCTGGGGTGGAGGTGGGGAGGAGAGTGAGGAATCGGGAGCGGAAAAGAGGGTAGAACGGTGGGGTAAAGAAGTTAACTTTTTTATTATTATTATTAAATCTCTACTAGTTTTCAGCGAGTGTAAAAAAATAGTTAAATTCCCTAATTAAATTATAATTCCAATCTTAAACAATAAAAAAGAAATCCTGTAATAATCTATGTGCAGTGCCTGACAGCTGGGCCGTCTGATCCTTGCAGTCTGCTTACAAATTGGTATTAGTGGCACTAATAAAGCTGATTAATGTTGTGACTAGAGACCCACTAACCTGACACTGCCAGCTGGGCGCACAAAGGCTGTCAATCTACATGGCAGCTGTTAAACTACGAGCGCCGTAGTCTTTAATTTACATTTCAGCAACCTCCACACTGTAATGCATTTTAATGGGCGCGAATAAAAACCGCTGGTGACGTGCAGGAATGTCACAGGATATTGGTGTGTACACATTATATTAGTAAAATGCCACTTATCAAAAGGCCAGAGATAAAGCCAGTTCTTTCCTCAGCTACTTTCTTCAAACCTGCAGCAAGTCTGTCATAACTGAGGCGATGATTACAGATTGCCAGGGGTACGGCTGAGGGCCCGATTTCATCCTGTCTACCCACCCTCATGAGTTATGATAGCTTATTAATTTCCACTGATGCAAATAGCTGTGGAGATACTATCTGCATCTTAATAGCATTTTCCCACGACTGCTTTGCTTACAAGTACTTTGGAGGGTCCTGGAACAGGTCCTGTCCATCATTCAGAGGCCTTTAACAAGTCACCCTTTGACAGTTTTTGGAGAGCCCACGGCTGATCCAGGAGCCCAAGCTATTTGTTTTCTTACCCGTGGTATTTTCTGATGAGAACATTGCTGCTCTGCCTGTGTTCTAACTGTACTGTATGTAAACTATATATAAACAGAAGTTTATAGGCTTTTAAAACTATCAATCCAGGACCTTCTATAAATCTTCCAACTGATCCACTTACTATTTCAATGCAAAGAATATACTCTAATGTTACCTCAGAGCTGTTACCGTAAAACAACCAAGTGAAGATGTTTTGTAAACTACAATACAGAGTTTTCTTAGGGCAGATTTATTGGCAGATTTTTTTTTAAAAAAGTTATTTAAAATTCTTTCATCATTGACTATTTTGTCTAAGCACACAATGCCCAAGAAAATTCCTGTAAAGACCTTTCATTTTCCCATTGTGCCATCCTGGCAACTTCCAAATCTAGTTTCTAGTTGTTTTTTTTTCTTTCAGGATGGAGGGGGAGTAGATAGGAAACAAGCAGAAGAGGAGAAGATATGAAAAGGAAAAGAATGCAGCCTCAGAGTGTTTGTAATCTGTTCTAGAAATACACTCTAAGCACACAGACATCACAAATGCTCAAACTAATATAAAATTCCTAAGTAGGTTATGACATTGAAGTAAATACTTCTGTCTGAAAAATTCTAACTCTTGTAAGAGACTTTACTGTCAAGAATAGACTTCCTTCCCACTCAGCTCCCACTTAACAATTTCTGAAAAAAAACCCAAATTAAGTGACTCGTGAAAAAACCTTCTGCTACAGTTCAGTCAGGGATCTAAGAGTTAAACCCTTGTACCTGTTTCTTTCTAGCTTGACAAACCTTCCATTCTCAAACAGTGGAGCAAAGAATAAGTTTTCATTTTGTTGTACAGCCCTTTGAGGCTGGTAACAAAAGAGCAGAGGAGTAAGAACGTGGTGGGAGTTAGGTTAGTGTTTGCCTACACGGCCCAGGTCATACCTCTTGGTTTGCTGTGCATGGCTGTTACTTCCGACTCACACAGTATCAAGTTTAAAGGCAGGTAAAGAGACCATGAAAGGAACAGTGTTAGTACACTGCTTTGAGTACAAAAATCAAGGTACTCGCTTGTCACATCGCCAGCCAGCTCTTGTGCTTTCTCTGTCTTTGCTTTTGCCTTTTCATGCAAATCATCATGGAAGGAGGCTCTGATGGCCTTCACCACGAAGTCTTGCTGTCCTTGCTGATTTAAATATCATTCGTAATATCATTTCTAATATAATTTTAATAAAAATTACAGAAGAAAGAGCTACCAGAAACTGTACTATATAGTTTGCATTGGAATGGGCTGCCAAGGGTTGTGGTTGAGTCACCATGCCTGCACGAGTTTAAAAGATGCTTAGGTGTGGTGTTAGGGGATCTGGCTTAGGAGTGAACTTGTGGAGTAGGGTTGATGGTTGGACTCTATGATCTCAAGGGTCTTTTCCAATCTGAATGATTCTGTGACAGTCAGCAGAAGCAGCTAAGTTATACCCAACCAGCAGGCTGAGCTTCATTTATGCATAAATTGCAAGGTCTCGTAACTTTTTGATGTTTCTATCATTTAGGGAATCTATTACAACTTGTGCTTTCAGGCACCTATGGTAGTTTATGCTGTCCATCCGGACCCCCAAGTCCCTTTATCCTACTCTGGTCTCCAACCAGGTCAGTCTCAAACCTCTCCTGGTATCTGTTTTTGCCCAGATGCAAGACTCTACACTGCCCTTGTTATAATTCATTAAATTTCTCCCTGCCCAGCTTTTCAGCCTGTCCAGGTCCCACTGAATGGCAGCATAGCCTGCTGGGGTGTCAGCCACTCCTCCCAGCTTTAAAACATGGTAGCACTCTGTGCTCTAGACTGATATGTGTGATTCTTTTTTAAATATGGGTTCAATTATGCTGCTCAGTACTGTGAGATTTTTTTTCAACCCCTGGAATGATCAAACTTTCTATCAGTCCAGCTCCAATTCCCAGGCCAGTACACTAAGGAAAAGCAGAACTGTGCGCAAGTCCAAACCTCCCCTTTCTTCAGAACTTCTGCAAACTAAAACAGGAGGAGTAAGATGACACATAACAACACACATTACAACTATTTCTGTGTCAGTAGATTCTACTTTTTTTTTTTTCTGACATCAGCTGAGGAGGGGGTAGGAAGGACACACACAATAAAATCTGTTAACACTGCTAAATTGCAAGGCCAAAATCAGAAGAAAATCCAAGACTAACATCTCAAACAGGATCTATTAGAAGTGGAGAGAACCATGAAATCACCCATTTATTTTTCTAATTTCCATCAGATAACAGGATTCAAAGGATTGTATAAATGCCAAGATAGATTAGATACAATAGATGGACTCAATTGTTTGCTCAGACCTTGCTACAAATGTGCCAGTCAAATGCATATGTAGTCCTATATGGACTACATGCAGAGAGGTGTAAATATGGAACATGAATAGATTGGGGCTGATGACATCATTAGCCTGCAAACTTTGCAGGGCATTTCCTTTCCCTTTTATCTTTCTCATCCCATTATATCAGTTCGAATTTGTAAGAAACAATTTGTCTATGGAATTTATTTTTTCTTAGTATAGCAAGTATAGAAGTGCATTTGAGAGCAAAATTCAAGGTAGTTACTTTAGATCACCTCTAACAATTGACAGAAACGCCATCTACTAAAACGAATAACTTGTGGTGTCATATAATGATGGGACAAGGGGCAATGGGTGTAAGCTGGAAAAAAGGATGTTCCACATCGATATGAGAAGGAACTTCTTCACAGTGAGGGTAATGGAGCATTGGAACAAGCTGCCTGAGGGGGCTGTGGAGTCTCCTTCTTTGGAGAGGTTTAAAACCCTCTTGGACATGTTCCAGTGCAACTTGATCTAGGTGACTCTGCTGTGGTGGGGGGATTGGACTAGATGATCTTTTGAGGTCCCTTCCAATCCCTAATGTTCTGTGATGCGATCTAGATAACTTCTTTAAAAAGTGGCTTTTGCAGGTGAAAAGAAACTATTATGAGGCTCTTACTCTTGCATTAGAAGTAAAAACTGCGAGCTTCACCTTATCAAATCAAACCGTCATCTTCTATTCATGGAAGCATCTTGTCTTCACATACCCACTCAAAGGTTCACTGAGAGAAAAGATTACATATAATATTTCTCCTTTCCCAGTTTAATTTTCATGAGTTCCTACTGATAGGGGTCAAGTGAAATAACATTTCATAAGCTGAAGTTTATGACTAGGTTTTCTTGCCAGAACAGAATGGCATCTGTTCCTATGCATGTTTAATTTAAATATTTTTCATGAATGTGGGATGATGGTATAAATATTTGAAATCATCAATATAGTAGACTGCACTATAGCATGGAAAGGCTGCTGCACAGCTGCTGTTAAATTATAGATTTCTTATGCAATGAATACATTTAACTTGTCTTTTGAAGAATTAAAAAATTATGTCTTCTGTCTAAAATATTTTGTCAGATCTTTAAGAGATGTTCTTCATGTGACCTATAGCTTCCAGACAACTGAAAGAATAAGTCATCATGAATGACACTTACGTAGGGTGAACTGATGGAACCTGGGCAAGAGCACACTGCACGTGGGGGAGAGGCAAATTTCTTCTTTTTGTCATCTTTAATCTCTCTTTTTTCCACTGTTGAACCTGTTCTCACTAAAAATATCTCCCAGCTCCCACATCTTGCTCTGTGATCTGATTCTGCAGTTTATGTTCGGAAGAACATTCATCTTTCCAGCATTAACGTTGAAAAAAAGAAAGAAAACTTAACATCACAACAACACAAAATCTATTTTCCCTTCATCCCCATCCCAGCAATGTGATGATGTGCCAGTGTACCTCATCTGTAAAACATTTGACAACCAAGTCTCAGAGGCAGATGAGCTTCTCCCATATGGAGAAGTCACTTAAAACAGCCTCGAGAAGTTTTTGTTGCAAGCAACCAAATTCAGGATGTGAGGGAAAGAGGCACTGGTGTTTTCCATTGACACTGTTCATGCTGCAATCCAGAAGCTACAATAATTGGTCGTAAATAGAACAATGTCAAGGTTCACCACTTCATAAAGAGAAATGTAAATATTTTCCTATGGTCTAATAAATAAATCAAATCAGCACTTTATTTTTCGTGCATTTCTTTTAGAACGGCACTTTTCATTGCAGGATGTGTTTACATGCTGCTACTGTGATCTGAAAATGAACTCCTTGACATATTGGTGTCTTTGGAGTCTTGGTATTATAAGGCCTGCTTATAGGCTTTTTAATTGCTGAAGCTAATTAGAATAGATATCGTTTCACCATGCCATCCACTTGGGTGAATATTTGTTAACAGAAACCACAGAAGTGCCACAGCAATGGGTAAGGCAATACACAGAGTGAAATATTATACGTGTGGTGGCACAAAGCTTTATTGGCATCAGCTAGGAGTGGATGCATTACTCATGAATGGCAGAGCCAGTAAATTAAGAAGGTGGCCCCAAGTGAGTATTAGTCACCTAAATACAACCATATGCCACCAGATTTTGCGTTACGTTTTCACAGAAATATTATTTCTAAAATTTGCAGAGGATTTCTAAATGGGCTCCAACTTCAAAGCCTCACAAAGACCTAAGAACCAATGCATGTGCAATCCCAATTGCCCTTTCCAAACTTTAAAAGATGAAGCGTTTATCTAGAAATCAAGATGTTCATCACAAGCATGGCTATTTTATCAAGGGGTAGGAACAGCCTTTCTGAAATGCTGTGTAGTCGCCCTGCTTGGTTCTTTTTGCAACCTTTAGATCACAAACTGCTTCCCACCTACTGAGGGAAGGCTTGCGAGATGGGAGCGTCTGAAAGAGAGCATGAAAACTGCTGACCCTGACACAGTGCATCATGCCTGCAAAAGAAATGCTACTTCTTTGGCAGTGCTACAGAATTCAAAGGGTAGCTACGAACATCATCCATCTTTCAAAAGATAAGCTTGTCAGAGACTGGTAGAGCCTACACACAGCGTAATAGAGGAGCTGTCAGCTACTGCCATTTGCTCAGAGCAGCTTTTGAGCCACAACGACCATATAGAGTGAGTTCTATGTTGCCTTAGCTGTGTTGTTTCAACATTAACCAAATGCGTTGGGTATACAGGGTCGCATTTTAGTTGCTCACGCACAGTCTGCAGGGTAAGTGAGCACCTAAGAAACACCACTGCAAAGACTGCACCTGAGGTCAGGGAACCAGTTGGCAGCTGCAGTCAGACGCATCAAGCCCAGCAAACTGGGTGGTTTGCTGCTGTTTTGGCTGCCTTCTGCCATATCTTTTGCCATCACGGTTCAATCAATATACAGAGCTCTCTGGATTTTTGTATCTGATTACAGTTTCTAAAGATCTTATGTGAAGAAGGGATTCCCATACAGGTCCTGATCATGCAGCCACGTGTCGCTGAGCTGTCTCATACTCAGCAGGAAAGCTAGATATCAGTTCAAGGAAGCTTGAAACAACTGGGGAAAGGGGGTGCTTAATGTGAGAGCACAGTATAGGAGAGCCTAAGAAACAAGAGGATGAGGATGGTTTGGTTTGTTTTACACTCTACATATGCAGATCTTAGAAAATGACAAAACTATTAATTATATCATTGTTTTGCTAATAAAAACACACAGAGTAAAAGCTGTTTACAGATAAAGAGAGAACAACAGCTCACTTTCCAATAGGGTTATTATTTGAACTAAAATAGAGGGGTTTTGCAAGCCAGCTCTTCCCTTCCCTCCACTTCATGGCTATTTCTATACATACTCTAACAATCCCAAACTAAACCATTCTCAAACAGGGAGGGGGGGAAAAGGGAAAAGAAAGAAAGGATAGAGTCCTCAGAAAACTGGCAAAGAGCTATTTTGTAAGGAGGGAACCAACGAAAACATCGGCATAAGGCACAGTTGGAGGGTGTCAAATCCGATGTGGCAGCCCTTTCTTGTGCTGCTATGTGGAATTTGCTTCAAAAGATCAGCAAAATGAAACTCTTCATACCTGAACTAATACAGATCCATGTAAATTTGAGCTCTGATCTCATGAAGCCAGTCACATTACCAGAGGCTGAAAAGGAGTTGTCTTTGTTTGTTTTTGAAGTCTATGTGAAACCGGATCTCACATACTAATATCTTGATCCGAACAGTAGAAACGAACCTTTTCTGTTCTCTTCACCCTTTCACTAGAACTTTCGCCCAGTTAGATTTCATTTTTAGCTCCTTGCAGAGAAAGAGTAAAGGGGTAAAAATAGTTTTCCTTCTGGTGAAATGTTTGCTTCTTTCCACAAAAGGTTCAGGAATAAGATGGGGTTTGGGATGAGAAGTAAACAAACAAACAAGGTTTGTGTTAAAGCTCGCTGGCTGCATTGCAGTACTGCAGATGAAGGGTTCTAAAATGTGGTGGCATCTACATCACTGCTAACCAACGCAGCAGCAACGTTTAAACGCACGAGACCACAGATAACACGAAGAACTCTTTTCACATCATTTACTGGAAATGAACCTGCTCGTCTTTTAGAGGCCTCAAAAGCCTGTTCTGTGTCGCCGACTTTTAATTGTTTCAACACACATGAGCTAAGGCAGCAACCGCTCTGGAAAGAGCAGTTAGATTTGGCCTGTTAACTCTTTCCTAACTGATTCTCCATTGAAATACACCCGAGGAATGCTCCACATTAGCCACTGATTTTTCATAAATTTAACGTATTTAACTTATTTCAGAAATAGGGAGGGTGCTTTGTGTATTTCATGCAACTTATTCACATGAAAAGACAACTGGAACAGATTTGTAGCTTCATCATTGCACTGGAAGTCTCCTCAGCCCATAAATTTTGGAAGTTTAACAAAATGAAAGCAAACTCCAAAGTTTAGGATGGTCATTCACCAAGACTTCAAACATCTGCATATTTTGTCATTTTTCTTCTATGATTGAAAAAAAAACCCACCAGTAATTTTTTTGTTTGTTTTTTAAAAGGATTTCCTATGAAGTTTCTTTCAGAATTTAGGAATCAGCTCCCATTCACAATAAGCTGCATAAATCCTTTTCTTTCTATGCTTTTCTATACTTTTCTTCCCCGTGTTAACAGGAGCAAACACACAAAAGGACGATCCAACGAGAAAAGACTATTCTATTCGATACAACAGTCAAGGTTGTCAGAGATCCTGGAATGAATTTTACCTCCCTTCAGTAAAGCACACGATTTTTACAAACCTGACCAGCAGCAAAACCCACCTTTAACTGCCTTGTAAAATAAACAGCTCTGACTACAACTGAACTTTTGTTATATTTAAGCAAATAAATGTTTAAAGGCACTAAAATCTTTGTGAGAGTGGCTATAAAAACAATTATCATAAGATCACTTCTACTGCAAAGTTTGACTTGAGCAGTGCTCTATATGCCCCATACAGTTATTATCTTTGTAAATCAGTGCTTGTCCAATGCATCAGGACTCAGTAGGTGCTCGCCTCCATCATTGGTCACGTTTGCAATGTATTCAAAATGGCAGGAGCTGAAGTTTTGTATGGCCCTAAAATACCACGTTCAGCAAACACAGTCCTTGCAAAGAGGAAAGAGGCTGAAAATCAACAATGGGGCAGAACCTAGTCAAGGATATGACTCGTCCCTATGGTAAACCACCTTCCAAGGACATGGCTATAGACGGGTCATCATATATAGGACTACTTAAAGTTCAGACTGCATCTTCTCAAACAGTGCTGAGCAGTGCTCAGGCAGATGCTCAGTCCACTTTTTGATATCAGGCCACAAGCCAAAACCTAGTGAAATCAGTTGGAGACTTTCCATGTTCTGTGAGTGATATTGGAAAAGACCCAGTTTACTGTTACTAATGATGTTTTAAATATACAGCAGTACAGGAAGCAAAAAGATAAAGTATTTGATCTAGTTTGGGGGAGGGTAGCTTTAGGTTTTTTCCTTCTCTTTATCGGTCAAATAATGATGGATTTTTCATAGGATCACGGAACATTATGAAATGGAAGTGACCTCAAAAGATCATCCAGTCCAATGCTCCTGTCACAGCAGCATCACATAGATCCAGCCGCAGAGGAACATACCCAGGAGGGTTTTAAATATCTGCAGAGAAGGTGATTCCACAACTCCCCTGGGCAGCCTGTTCCAGCATTCCATCACCCTGACTATGAGGAAGTTCCTTTTCATATTGATGTGGAACCTCCTATGTTCCAGCTTACACCCATTGCCCCTTGTCCCATCATTAGATGCCTGGCTCCATCCTCCTGACCCCCACCCTTCACATATTTATCGGCATTAATGAGGTCACCCCTCAGTCTCCTTTTCCCAAGCTAAAGAGACCCAGCTTCCTCAGCCTTTCCTCATCAGGGAGATGCTCCAGTCTCTTCATCATCTTTGTAGCTCTGGAGAGCCAGACTCTCTCCAGCAGTTCTGTGTCCTTCTGGAACTGAAGGGTCCAGAACTGGACACAATATTGCAGATGCAGTCTGACCAGGGCAGAGTATAAGGGGAGGAGAACCTCTCTTGATCTGCTAACCACCCCCTTTCTGATCCACCCCAGGATGCCATTGGCCTTCTTGGCCACAAGGGCACATTGCTGGATCCTGGTCATCCCGCTGGCCACCAGGAACAGCAGTCCTTCAAGTGCCTGGTGTCCAGTTTTCATGGATTTGCCCTAAGATATGCTAGAATCATGCCCTCAAACTGCTTAGGTAGCAAACACAGGAGACTGGCACAACTCTTTTCTTATTCTTTTTTCATTAACCAAACCTAAAAATCTTATAAGTTATTTTTATAAAGTTTACAATTCCTAAGGGAAAGTTTGAGGTGTTCAAAAAACACCTCCATTATTGAGTGCAAACACGGCAGTAATACACAAGAAATAGTCTTTAACATGTGACTGAACTGAGCGTCTTTTCAGGAGTTGAGCATTTTCCATTACAAACCATCATGCAACACTGAATCACAGAAAATTTGATGCAAAAGTTGTTTGAAGGATGACCTCATCCCACTGCTAAAGCACAGAATAAACTCCAGTGGGATTTGCGGGTTGTTTCAGGCTTTTGATTTGCTGATTCCTACGTAGTAAGCGTGAGCCTACTGATTCTAAACTTGCTTTTCTCCCGGATTTTCAAGACGCTTATGAGCTAGTCCACACACTGCTGTGGATCATTGTGGTCTGCCACTGAATTTATGCCGTTCTCATTCTAATCTGGAAAATTTGCATTTTGGCAATTACTTTTGCATGTGTTGAGAGACTTAGGACTACAAATTCTAGATTTAAAAACAACAACAAAGATTTAGATTTAAAGGGAAAGCAAAATATTGTTAAAATTCTGTTTTCTTACAAAGTTGTGTTTTGGCATTCCTTGGGGAAATTAAAGCTCTGGAAACATTCCATGTGGCAACACTTTTTCCAAGAGTGAAGACTTGCAGGGAATACACAGACATAATTTCATGATTAACAAGCAATGATCTTGTGGACAGCAATGAGAAGCATAAGGAAAATATGTCTATTAAGATCACAGAAGATGGAAATCGGAGTTAACAGACAACTTTCCCTGGAGTCATCATCTAGTCACTGTGAACAGTGTCATGCTTAACAGTTCAGCTAGTACCTTAACTAGGCTGCTTATTTAGTGTTTTCTTGACTCTGGTTATGAGATGCACTCAATGGAACAAGATGCAACTCTTTCCGTACCACACAAAGAGCCTGGGGAAGTAGCCAACTGCTCCTGCATGCTCAGGTTGTAACGTCAATGTAACATTCAGAGGACACGATACGCCTCTCTTTATCCTGCTGTTGCAGGCGGATTGGACTAGATGATCTTTCGAGGTCCCTTCCGATCCGTAATGATTCTATGATTCTATGATCACAGGAGAGAATTAGAACGTATAGTCACTGCAAGCTCTGCCTTTCAGTGTTTAGTCCACATCTAGGTTGCCCAGGGGGGTTGTGGAGTCTCCTTCTCTGGAACGGTTTAAAACCCTCCTGGATATGTTCCTGTGCGACCTGATCTAGGTGATCCTGCTCTGGCAGGGGGATGGGACTGGATGATCTTTTGAGGACCCTTCCAGTCTCTAATATTCTGCAATGTTCTGTGATGTGATTTGAAAGGCAGGCCATGGCACACAGCCTGGTAGGCTATTTCAAGAATCATAAGCAGGTTCTTACCCCTGTCATAAATTCTCCTTGTGTCTCAAGTGCCCATTATGCAAATGCTGGTCCCAGAGAGACCGACCTTGTTAAAACCAAGTAACCACAAGCATAAAATTCAGCAATCCCACTGCAGCAAAGCAACCATTACAATGCACTGTTCTTGGAGAGCTACCCATTTTTCATTCAGCATCAAGCCTTAAGAAAAAGTCCAGGACCAAAAATAGCCTTTGATTAAGCATACTTTAAGAATACTTGTATTTAATTCTCAAATATGAAGAGAAAAGTAGATGGTGCTCATAACTGCTGCAAATTTATGGCCACATCAACTGAGCTCCTTGCTACCATAAGACTTCTACTAAACGAGGTCTAGAAATCCACATCTACTACCTCCAGGAATGCTAATGCAGAGAAGCTAACGGCATCCCAATGGTAGAAAAATTCATTTTTAGATAGATATAAAAGAACAATTTCAGTCTAGCAACTTGAGAATGGGGGAGGCAGGAGAGAACACTCCAACAGAAATATGTGCATTTCCTATTGAAATGTTTTGGCTTGGGATTTTTCCAGTGAAGCTCCCAGGCTTTCCAGAAAAGTAACAACTCACAGAAGTTTTTTTTTTTCTTTTTGCTTAACATCTCCCTGATTTTTTTTTTTTTTACTTTGGTTCAAACAAGCCAACCAATATTTAGCAAATATCGGTCCAGTTCTGGGCTCCTCAGTTCAAGAGGGACGTGGAGCTGCTGGAGAGGGTCCAGCACAGGGCAACGAAGATGATGAGGGAGGTGAAACACCTCCCTTATGAGGAAAGGCTGAGGGAGCTGGGTCTCT
>VXBP01002601.1:63132-88196 GCA_013400115.1 Rhinopomastus cyanomelas
TTCTCTGCCCAGTTCTCCAGCCTGTCCAGATCTCGCTGAATGGCAGCACAGTCTGCTGGGGTGTCGGCGACACCACCCAGCTTTGTGTCATCAGCAAACTTGCTGACAGTGCATGCCAATCCCTCATCCAAGTCATCAATGAATAGATTGAACAGGACCGGTCCCAGCACCGATCCCTGGGGCACTCCACTAGATACAGGCCTCCAACTAGACTCTGTCCCATTGACCACCACTCTCTGACTTCTACCCTGTAGCCAGTTTACAATCCACCTCACTACCCGAAAATCTAGGCCACACTGCCTCAGTTTGTCTGCAAGGATGCTGTGAGAGACCGTGTCAAATGCCTTTCTTAAGTCAAGATAGATGACATCCACAGCTCTGCCCTCATCCATCCACCTGGTTACACCCTCATAAAAGGCCAAGATCCATCACTTCACTGGTGTTTCAAGTGCAGATTAGAGAGCAAAAAGTTATCTTCCATTCTAGTAGAAACTTCTGATCTCCAAGATCTTTCTCCTTAGACAATAATTTCAGAAATAACAATCAGTGCACTCTACCAGTACCTTGATATTCCAGCAGTTACTCACTAGCTGAGCAACCGGGAACTGCACAGGGTAGTCCCGAGATTCCAGACCTCTTCTGCTTCACAGCTGGAGATTAAGGGAGCAGGGAAACTGACACCCAGCTAGGCTCAGAGCAGTGGTTTCAGCCATATCCTCTATCACTTGAGGCACACAATTGCTACAGACCTGTAACTGTGTTGACCTGAGTCACAGTGTTGGGACACTGGAAGATCACAGAAAGGAGCAGATCAAAAGTCCAACATTGGAAGTAGCAGATACGGGTTTGGATTTTTAGCTGTACTGCAAACCTCTTGAGATTTGAGTAAATCACTTGATCTTTATACCTCAGAGACTTAGGTAAAGACAATACACCCTTTCTCTCAGTTGCGACGTATTAGGCAATGTAATCTCTGCACATTGACTATCATGGAAATTAGACGTGTGGCACCTTCGGTGGCTCTTCTGGGCTTCTGTGACACCACATGATCAGGACTAAGTCAAGCGTTTTTGCCTAAAACAACTTTGTCAAAGTGGAAGTGTTTCCTGAGGACGGCTTCAACAAGACTTTCAGCAGAGACAGTGGAGGGCTCAGTTCTCCCAAGCTGCTGCGTGACAGAGGTGACCTGCATCCTTGCCCAGAACTGTCCAGGTGAGCACCTGAACTGCTGCACAAAACCCTAATTCCTGTCCTGCAGTTTGTGAAAGAAATGACTTTAATCTCCATCACAGGTCATCAGTTTCTTAACCTAATACAGTTTTCCAGCTTTCTTTTCCTGTTTTGAAAGGCTAGAACCCTGGAAGCTCAATTTTCGCAAAAATACTGTATTTTATGAATAAGTTGTTATTGATCTGAATAATGTCATTGGCATTTCGCAGTGGCTAGATATCCAAACACAACGACTGTGGGCATGGATTTTTAACATCACTTGCAAATGATGAAAACTCAATAGAAGCTACACACAGAGCAATATTTCTATAGCCAATACACTGAACTTTCAGGAACAAGTGCTCTGCAAATCTAGAAGGACATACATTGCAGGCAGACACTGAGAACTTCACTCACGACCACCTCTAACAGGCAACACTGTCTAAAGCAATCGCTTCATCCTTAACACATTCCCCTCTGTTTTTTCAGCGCAATTTGGTCCAATTATAAAGACCACCAGAAAGGCTTTCACAGACCTAATTGGAGACACTTAATTCTCTTTTATTTGCCATAAATGTTAGGCGTTTGCCATATTTGCCTTTGAAAACTTTCCATCATCTCACTTCTAATACAGCAAAAACCTTTGCTAATCCTTTACAAAAATATTGAGGCAACTCTGACTGTACTCACATTTCTCACACAAGCGTGCACGTACAGGGGCTAAGGCCTCCAAGCCTAAAACACATGGTGGTGTACAAGGAACTGCAGCAGGGATAACACAACACTGAACGATTGCAAAAGCAAAAGCTCCTGGAAGGGTGGGAAATGGCAGGTATCTGTTTCAGCAACTGGCTTCTGACACAAACGTCCGAAACACAGACATGACAGATCGATGGAGCAATTTGACAGTCGGTTTTTCCCAGGTATTACTTCCTCTGAAGCACTTACATTTCCCACGAGCTTCTCTTTTCTTAAGCAAGTCACTCAATGGGGTATTTCTTTCATGTTCACTACATAAATGAGCAAAATAACTTTGTTCCAATTCCTATAGTAAAGGGAAGCCTATATTTGAGAAGTACCTGCCTCCAAACATGGCCCCCTATATATGTGACACCAAGTTTGCAGAAAACCTTCAAGAAAAGCAAGATTTATGAAGGAACTGAGTCCTTGCCTGCACCAGCGAACCCTCCCATCGACACTGCTCAGGATGCTCACGTGAAGGCATTCCACAGGTGGGCTTGCTCACAGAGCAAGCACATTTACAGCTATTACGTAAATGATGCACGAAACATCCCTCCTTTACTCTGATTTTTATGCAGTTTAAAGTGCACTCCATCAAAAACAAATGAAAACATCTTTGCTTTCCCTGCTCTGTCAGACCATGTGTCATGTGGAGGCCCCAAACTGCGATGCAGGCAAACAGCTATGGACCTCTCTTCTTAAATCCCCAACCGCAGGCAGCAAATCTGCGCGGCCGGCATTTAAACGATAAGCGGGTATGTTTTTAAAAGGGAAGTGCAGATGTCCCTCTCTGCCGCAAGGTATTTTTCAATTTATGTGGCAAATCCAATATAAAGGTTTATTGTACGGAAGGCAAAAGATCTTAATCAGGAATTAGCCTCTTCTAATGAGGAGAAATAAGCACTGAGGCTGCAAGAATTATTTCTAAGAGATAAGAATGTAATTGCCTAATGTGACTAATAATCTGATAAGAGCCTGTTTTATCTGATTTAACCCACGGAACTGCTGCTAATGTACAGAATTTAAGGTAATCCCCAAGGAATTCCTCTTATCACAAATGGGATTGAAGAATGGTAAAAAGATTCATCGTAGCAGTATTTGCTCTGGACACTTCTGTTCAAAGGAAGCAAAGTTTCAACAGATTGAAGTAATTGCAGCATTTGCTCGGAGATGGGATCATTTCTACAACACTTGAATTTTTGTCGACAGCGCGCATATTCTTCTTGTGAGCCGAGAGGGAATTATACAATCCTATTTCATTTGCAGCCTGGATATCTTCTGAATGCTATCACCAGCAAAAACCACATGCCACAGTCCCTGAGAAAACGTTTTCTTGTGTGAAAAGGTTTTCCAGGGTATTTTTGCGTATTGACAGAAATTAATAGAACTTGAAATCTATAGTGACACTAACACTGTCATTATCCAAAATCATGCTCAGTACTAATCCTGCCGTATAATGACTTTAATCCTAATGGGCATAATCATATCTGATGTAAAACTAGATACATGACAATCACAGAATGTAGTGATATTATTATACCAGAGAATAGCAGCTGTTGATTTTCCAATATTAACAAGTAGCAATCTTGTGATAACTCATTGCTCCAACAACTAATCAGAAGAGGACTGAAAATTTGGCATTTTGGACTAGTAATTACATCTTTATGATGCTACAGTTGGTAATTTGCATGATTTTGACTGTTGTGTTTAACATGAATTTAGTCTGCATTCAGTACAAAGACTCGTGGCTGGCTGAGTGGGCCGATGCTGTTATTGTCTGATTATACCTAACCATACACGCAGCACAGCAGAATGCTGGGAAGCAAAAAAATCCCAAAAGAAAACACACAGATTAGACAGGTACCACAGAACCCAGAGGCAAGCCTGAAAAATACATGAAAATTGAAGACCCTTTCTCATGTCTGTGTACTCACAAAACTGTAAGAAAATCACCCTTTTTAGGGAAAAAAACCAACCCAGACAACTCGCCTACCCCCAATCTGTGGAGAATCCTCCTGCATGTATTCACATGGTGATGAAAATGAGGAAGACTATGAAGTCCATAGAAAGGGTGAAAACATTTTGTTTCGTCAGTTAAATATATTTGTATGGATTACATGTATGTCTCAACTAGGTGTCTTTGAGGACGAGTCAGGACTATCTTGTTTTTTGTTGTTTAAACAAGAGTTTGAGGAATGGTTTTTGAAAGGTACTCTCGTGTGTGAGCAGGGCAAGGATGGCACATCCACCCACAGTAGATATCTGTGGCATAAGGCTAGGGCCTGCATCACGGACCTCATTTTTTCCAGGCAAATTGACCCCCTGTGCAGGACTAAGGCAGGAATAAGGCAACCAGATTTACTCTCTGGGTCCATGACAACTTCATCCTTAGTCCATATTTCTCTGCTACCGCTGAGCTAAGCATCCTTTTCTTTGCTTAGCAGTGGATATGAGCTGCTGCAAAAAGCAGGAGGCAATGAAAGCATCAAGAGACCATGCCAGAACTCTGGCGAAAGCATGTTCACACACAGTGCAGAAGTATGAACACAGACAAGTCTCTCCCTCATAAAGAATGTAAATATTAAACAGATGAAAGCGTAACTTTCCATGATGCAGTACTATTATTGTTTGTGCTCCTGGTGTCCTCAGAGATCTCAGCAAGCAGAATTTCCACTGTGGTAAGTATTGTAACAGAACAGAATAAACAAGCAATACCCTGGAAAGTTCTCATTTTAATTTAGGTCTATATACATACAGTGGGTGTAAAAACTAGAGCGATAATATTGAGGAACAAAGATAGGAGACATCAGAGCAATGTGTCTTTCAAGAAAGGGTTATTTGCTGCTTAGCCAAGAACCACAGAGCCCCAGTCCTGGTGACTCCTCAGGTATTACTGTAACACATAAGATAATTATGTATGTGCAAAATTAACTGATCTCCTATCATTTAAATTCAATCAGAATATTAAAATAAGAAACACACCAACAATTTCTGCCACTGTTCTACATGCCACCATACCAAGAATAGATAGAATAAACCACATAAACCATCAGACCTGAGAGGCACCACAACCTCAACAAAATGTGCATTATCCATGACCACAAAACACTCTCAACATCTGGGACTAGCCTGTGATAATCGCTAAGTGGGTGTACACTTCTGCATAGAGAAGCTATCCCTAAAAACACAAGGATATGAGACAATAAAAGATTTTAAAAACACATCTCCAAGAATTTTTTTATAGCCAAGGTCAAGCTGGAGACCTTTTCTCTTTCCTACCCTCAGTATTTCCTCAACTGCTTCAAAAACAACCCAAAATACATTAATGAACAAAACGGAGTACTAGTAAAACATTAAAAGTTTCTAGAAACCTTATGACAGTGTCAAAGAACAGGCTGCCAACATGCTAACCTACAAAGACCACATGAATAAGAGGAGCAGACTCTACTTAAAGACCCTACACCCTCTTCTTCGCTTTCAGGCTCAGATATATGCCACTAGATCCACAGCTTGACAGCTACTAGAAAACAACCCCAGTATTTTCTCCTTCTCTTCCCACAAAGTTTTCATATGGTTCTCACAATACACAACCGTGGAAAGTCTAGAGACCTATAGGCATTTGTAGTATCCTTGCTGAGAAGGCATCAAAACTCACTTAAACATCCTACAACCTTACACACAGATGTTTTTCTCAGCACCTTCATGCTCCCTGATACAGAGTAATAAAACAGCTTAGATTAGAAAGGACTTTAAAGATCATCTAGTTCCAGCCACTCCTGCCACAGGCAGGGACATCTCTCGCTAGACCAGGTTGCCCAGAGCCCCATCCAACATAGCCTTGAACACTTCCAGGGAGGGGGCATCCACAACTTGTCTGGGCAACCTGTTGCAGTGCCTCAGCACCCTCATCATGAGGAGTCTTATCCTGAGATCCAATCTACCCTCTTTCAGTTTGAAACTATTCCCCCTTGTCCTATAAAACATGCCTCTCCAGCTTTCCTGTAGGATCCTTTCAGGTAGTGGAAAGCTGCTACAAGGTCTCCTCAGAGCCTTCTCTTTTTCAGGCTGAACACCAGCCTCCTCAACCTGTCTTCACAGGAGAGTACCTGCAGTCCTCTAGGGCCAAATGATCCTGATCTTTTGCACCCAACCATCAGTTTTCAAACCTAAATATTTTACAAACTCAGCCATTTTATCTTGACAAACCACAACCTAATTTACTCTAATTCTAGAAAACTAGAAACAGTAGTGCTTCAGCTATTTCACAGCCAACTACAAAGAACAGGCTGCAGCTGACGTGCACATGTGGCTAAAAGTTTTGTTCTTTGTTTTGCTCCCACCAGAAATTCAGTAATAACCATTCATTCATCGAGAAACAATCTGCTTTCTAGAGAGTATCAGACCCTTATCACTTCAGATCTGCAGTCAGATCACCACAAGAAATGGTAGTCTACAAGCCACAATTAATGACACATCTAGATCTACATCATGGAGTCAGCAGTTACCCCAAACGCATTTTAAAAATCAAGACATACAGCCAAACTCCAAGGTACCATCATATCTGTAATAAGAACAATCACGAGTTCCAACTCAACAAGATCTTCACTCTTCAGGAAAATCTACCCGAATGAGCGGTGTTAAGATTATACTAGTTTATTCCAAAGTGAATGCCCTATATGCAACAGATCCTACCCTGCCTTTCAAGTTATTAAATAGTCACAACATCTGGTCACTGCTCTTGGCATCTTCTTTGAACTGAGTTTACTTGCCAGCCTTCATTCTTTTGCTCCCACCAAAGTGATCAGAAGCAAACTACAGGTCAGCAAATCTTTGATGACGCCAGACTAACCCATGCAACATAAAGAATATCCCCAATAGTACATCTTCCAAATCTTAAGAAAAAATTCTCTTAAATAAGAGAAGCACCAGTTCCAGCACCTTGTGTACATACATGCACCTCTAAACAGGCTGCTGCACCATCACAGCAGTTACAGGGGTGTGAACAAACTAGTAACAGATAGAGCAAGAAGCTCAATCAAGATCAGACACATCCAGTTACCAGTGGGGAAGTGCCTGTATAAATCAACCACTCCATTCCCAGTTTCTAAACTCTGATTATCCAGGGTGGCCCATACTTACATGGAAACTGCATGACAAGTTTGTACTTAGAGGCAACATCTCCCGTTAAACCAACTGCTGTAGTTAGAATACAAGCTTTGGGGTATACAAGTACTCTTCAATTTCTTGTCTGAAATAGAAGCAACAGACTTCAAAGCTAAAAACAAGCTGAGAACAGTTGCTTAGAGTGTAATTAAGATGAGTATTTATAATATCATCTCCAAAATAAAAGGTAGTTGGCATCAGTGAAACAGAGGGGATGTTGACAGAGAAGGGAGGGAAAGGAAGGGAAGAGAGAGATGCTCATGTGGTTGTCCTTCAGCAGAAGGAAAGAGACAGTTTATACCTTGTGAAATGTAGAAGAGTTAGTTAATGAAATAAGCTATAGCATGACACAGACCAGGTGCACCTATTGAGCCTAGACTTCTAGGTCAAGGACTTTCGTTTCTAGCTTCATCTGCATTGCGTATGTTGTAGCTGGATGGTTCAGATCCGCAGCGTATATTTTGATTAAAAGGTTTTGCTTTGACTCTTTCAGAAAGGATGGACTGTAGCTACCCATAGGTTAGGGAGTGTGATGATCCATCACCTCCCTACGTGTCTAAAACCTAGGCACATCACCTAGACTTTAGTAAAGCATTTGACACAATCTCCCACTGCATTTTCTTAGAGAAGCCGGTGGCTCATGGCTTGGACAGGTGGACTCTTTGCTGGGTAAAAAACTGTTTGGGTGGTTGAGCCCAGAGAGTTGTGCTGAATGAAGTTAAATCGAGTTGGCAGCCAGTTACAAGAGGTATTCCCCAGGACTCAGGATTGGATCCAATTTTGTTTAATACCTTTATCAATGATCTGTATGAGGGGATTGAATGCACCCTCAGCAAGTCTGCAGATGACATCAAACTGGGTGAGTCTGTTGATCTGCTCAAGCAGAGGAAAGCTCTGCAGAGGGACCTGGACAGGCTGGATCTATGGGCTGAGGTCACTTGTATGAGGTTTAACAAGGCCAAGGGTCAGGTCCTACACTTTTGTCACAATAACCCCATACAATGTTACAGGCTTGGGAAAGTGGCTGGAGAGCTGCTCAACAATAAAAAACCTGGGATTGCTGATTGACAGCCAGCTGAACATGAGACAGTAGTATGACCAGGTGGCCAAGAAGGCTAACAGCCTGCATCAGAAAAAGTTTGGCCAGCAGGATTAGAGAAGTGATTGCCTCCTTGTATGCAACACTAATGAGACCTCACCTGAAATATTGTGTTTAGTTTTGGGGACCTCAATACAAAAAAGACATTGAGGTGCTGGAGTGTGTCCATAGAGCAAGAAAGCTAATGATGGGCCTGGGGCACAGATCTTATGAGGAACAGCTGAAGAAAAGCTGGCTGAGCAGAGACCTTACTGCTCTTTACAATTACCTGAAAGGAAACTGGAGAGAGGTGGAGGTCAGTCTCTTCTTCCAAGTCACTACCAATAGGGTGAGAGAAAATGGCCTCAGGTTGTGCCAGGGGAAGTCTAGTTTGGACGTTAGAAAAAAATTCTTGACTGAAAGAGTTGTCGAGTACTTGAACAGGCTCTTCAGAGAAGCGGGGGAGTCACTATCCCTAGAAGCATTCAAAAACCATTTAAATCTGGCAGTTGGAAACATGATTCACAGGTTGTGGTGGTATTGGGCTGATCTTATAGAGTATCTTCTAGCCTTAATGATTCTATGGTCACAGTTGCAGTACCACTCCCAAAGCCCTGGGAGTACATGCTAGGTAGAAATAGATTACTTCAACACAAGCACGCATTCTATATGACATCATGCTTTTACACCTTGTTGCTCCACAGCTGCTGGCCACCTCTGCCACAGACGGCCAAGGATATTGCCTCTTGCTCAGCAACATCACTGCTCTGCTCCGTAGCTGCAAACTATGCCTCTTCCTCAAGTTGTCTAATAGAGGAACATGAAATTAAAGTAAAACAACTGTTCCCAGAGTGTTCTTTGGCAAAAGTTCTCCATTTCTCTTTCACATTGCTCCCTTTTTTCCACAAATATTTCCCTTGCTCTGATGTAAAAAATGCTACTGCGGACCTTAGGTTTATAGAAAACTAGCACTCACACAAACCAGACACACACACACACACACAGAGACACTCACTAAAGTAAGTTGAATATAGGTACACTGTTCCACGTTCATTTCCAGATTGATTGATTTACAGAATATTTTATTATTATATTTCTGAAGCCTAGAAAAAGCCTTGGTGAAAAAAAAATCAAGACAAAAACCGCTACAAACACCCCCCACCCCCGCCACACACAGCCAAAGAGAAAGTATCACCTAAGGTATACTTAATGTAAAAACAGATTACATGTCATGAGTTCCTTTGAATTTAAGTGTATCTATATTAGGAAGTTATTACATTAGTACATCAATTACTTTATGCTGGCTGATATGAGTTTCGTGAAAAAAAAACTTTTAAAATCAGAAATTATCTTCTTAAAAGCTCTGCTTCCAGTCACACGCTGATATTTACAGAGAACGAGCAGATTTCAAGGGCATTGAAAATAACTAGCAGCAATGCATAATAAAAATACAACTCCGAAAATCCAAGACCAAATTTAGAGCTGATATAATTTAGTTATCCTTTGGAATAAACCGATCTGGAATTGCATGGATCTGTGCCACAGTACATTCTCCACCTATAAACCGGTACGTTCTGCTTCCATTTGCCATTACTCTGAGAGAAGCCACGGAGACCGTTTCTCTGTACCCATAAAGATGTGCTATAGAACCAAATGAGAGCACACTGTTATCTGTTTGAGATATCATGTATGAACATGGGAGAAACTGGGCATCGAGCAACAAAATACCTAGCAAATCCCCTAATTAATTTCACCAGGAAGCGCAGCAGTTATCATGTAAATTAGACCGATCTGTAGCACTTTTCACAGCACAGGCGCACAGTAATCTATACTAAACACAAAAGGAAGTGCCAGACTTAGAAATATTTTACTTTATGAATAAACTATGCCTCATTATTTTTCCTCAAAATTTTCAAGAAGTGGCAGCTAGCATTAAATCAAACCACTGATCTGTCTTCCTCCACTGAAAATTGACGCCTACTGAAGAAATATTTCTAGATCAAACTCCACTCAACGAATGCATGAAAAGTGACCCCAAAACGACCCAAAAAACCTGGAAACTAGAACTGTTTCTGTGCTTTTCTAACTACCTTTGCTTTTGAAATATTCTCGCAAAGCCTTCACTCATTCCTGTGAGAGATCAGTAGCAGGTTTTACAGCTGGAAGGAACACAAAACGCAATATTTAAGAAGGATATGCAAGAGATTAAGTTTTGGCAGGTTTTAGGGCATCTCTCCCCTGTGAAAGTGCAGGACTAAGGAGCAGTAGGGAGTGCAGAGTTAGAAAGTCTGTCTATCCCTTCCAACACAGCTCGTTTTCTCCTTGGTAAGACCAGAGAAGAGTACTCAGCAAACACAAATTGGCTAGAATTAGATGCACATAAGTTTAGTTGAGCCTTTGTATCGCTTGAATACAAGTGTCAATAGTAAGAGTAACAAAGACATTTAGAAATCATGTAGGATTTATTATTATTATTTCACTCATTAAGGCTGGTTTGTTAGAGTAGACTGGGTAGGTCAGACCCACATGTTAATTACACAGTAAAAAACCCGCAAGAGACCACATTACATAGTGCAGCAATAATCCAGACAAGACTGACGGGTAGACAGAATCTGGATTGCAGCATAATTACCAGCTTTTAAATGCTATAGCAGCTTAGAAAGACATTATCCCCATCTAATGTTATTAATGTGTGAATCCTTTGACTACGGTACGTAATTGTCCCCCATAATTAAACCCCAGCATCAGTAGGAGAGATATAATGTGTGTTTATCATTTGTATTCTTTCTAGCATTTATTTATTTATTTCTGAGTATAGACAGGCATCATGTCACATAAGGATTATCTCTTGGTGGTTGAACTCATTAACTAACAAGTGTACGTTATTTCACACTCAAACAAAAAGGTGTCTAAAGCACTTTCCTGACAAAAGTGGAACAACATTCGCGTTCATCGAAAAGCGGCAATATAAGCCATGGGCTTCTCAAGAGGAAAAGTTTTTCCCAAAGTTATTTAATCTCATAATAAAACAAGTTTATATTTCAATGTTGATTCAGGGTTTCTGTGTTTGGATTAGCTTCAAAAAAGATAAAAAGAGTGCACACAGTCCACATCATCTCTACTGAGAATACAGACTGCATTTTATAGTTGTGGATGGATACGAACGCCAAGTCAAGAGGCTACCACATAATTCCAGAGTCATTTGTAAAGCCACTGCATGAAACAGTGCCTCGTGAAATAACAAATTGCTACCATGTACTCCAGCACCTAAGAGATGCTCTCACGATAAAAATGATGGCAAATAAAATTACCAGGAAAAAATTGTTTGGATGGTTTGACTCGATGATTCCAAGGGTCTTTTCCAACCTCAGTGATTCTCTATGATTCTCATACATGAAATAAATAATATGCCTGAGCAGCTGTCTTCAAAAAAGACATGTATTCACTAGGTTCTTATACATCTCAATTGCTCAAGAACTTTATAAGCAAAAGACTTACAGTTAGAATCATAGAATCATTCAGGTTGGAAAAGACCCTTGGGATCATCAAGTCCAACTATCAACCCTACTCTACAGGTTCACTTCTAAAACAGATCCTCCAGCACTACATGTAAGTGACTTTTAAACACATTCAGAGACGGGGACTCCACCACCACCCTGGGCAGCCCATTCCAGTGCCTGACCAAATATCATATAATGTATGACCAAAAAGCTTTTGTCTTAATGTTGACTGCAGAAGTGGCTTGGAAGGCTGCTGTACATGTTTACTTTCTGAGTTCAGCAATGCAATTTCACAAACAAACAAATAAAACAAACAAAAACCCCTCCATGCTTTGAAGCAGTTCTCAGTGGCCTCAACTCACACCAGCATATCAAGCATTTTTTAAGCAACCAAGCCGGGAGCTTTGTGAGCCACACCTCCCTCTTTTCATCCACTGCAGAGAACTAGAGTGAATTCTTCCACCTCAGGAGGTATCTACTTTTCTTCTAAGGAAGAGAGAGGTCAACTCTTGGCCCAGGCAGCAGCATTTAGTCACTACTGTTGGCTGAACCCAATCCCAACTGCTGCTCTCACAAACTAGCCAAAAGCTAAACTTTCAAGCTCATTATTCCTGATTCTGGCACCACTGGTAATGAGAGTTTAGAACCCCAAGTTGACCGTTTGAAACCATCTGGATATGTTTTATCTGTACCTATAACAGACTGTGATCCAATGCTCGCGCTCAGACTGGAACCTAAATTGTTTCAGACTAGCATAATTATTCTTGACTTGATAACATGTACACATCAATATTTACAACATATTGATGTAAATATTCACACCAATATTTACAACACAACTGCTTACAGGTTGAGTGAGGAATTCCAGTCCCATGTTATGTCACAGCACCAACAGGTTCCAAAAAGGAGAGACAGAGGGAAGATAGAGATATTTCATTCACTCTGTTTGAATTTCAACCCTACGTATTAGTAATCTGTAACTGACTGAGTGCAACGCTGCAGAGAGTAAGGGTGCTTTGCAGCACTGCTGCTGTGTACCGCTAAGGAGTACACAGTTTAAGTCCTCAGCTCTACAAATACCTCAATTATTTGCTTGTAGGAAACAATCCCAACACATTAAATAGGACCACATCATTGCAGTGAAACTTGGGTGTTTGTTTTTACGTGATTAAAAACCTAAAATGATTAAAGTCAAAGTGTATTATCAAAAAATACTCTTGCTGTAATTTGAAAACCATAATACAGTTACCAATAACAGAGTCTTCAGAGAGGAAAAAGACAGTTGTTTTCCTTCACTTTTTTAGATATTTGTTTACTTTGTGAGTAATGAGACATACCAAATGCACAAAGTCTTCAGCAAGTTTTGTCTTAGATACAGAGTGGAATGTGTGCTCTGGAATGTCCAACATCTGCAGCACTTCTCACAGTGACTGTGTAAACAAGAGAGGGAGCCGAGTGGCTCTCTTCTGTTTCTGACTCCGTAGCTATTCACAGCTACTGGGATTCTGTGTTTGTTCCCATTTTCCCAAATACGATTACCTTCAGTAAGATCTCAGTTCCACGCAAACGCACCAGCAACGGGGAGTTTTATAACTGTATTCTGAACTTCTTAAAGTATTTTTAGCACACACCTCTTGAAAATTAGACTTCAATGTCCTGGGAGTCTTCTGTGACATACTAAGCAAAAGTTGATGTCTTTGTGTATGTCAGCAACTGAGATCTACAAACCAAAAATAACCCAGCTACTAGGTAAGACTACTGAGCCAACTGCAATCTAGTGCTAATGTTACCGAAAGCCAAATGAAACAGTCCTTAGATTTGAAGAAAACTTCAGTCAAGTCTGTACATAATTTACCACAGGTTGAGGTATTTCAACATCACCCTTGAAAGTACCGGGAAGTGGATGGTGGGAAGCTGAATGCGCAGCCCTTACCTTTTAACAATGATCAGGGTCACATGGCTAATTAAAATACCTTTGTTTACATCGGGTAAGAGTCCTGCTGTTAGGCCATCTGCACCTGCAGTCTGTTCCATCAAAACCCCTTCCACAAATTGCATGCTCCTAATAGGTATTGCTGTGCCAATGACAATTACCTAATTAGACATTAGAATGTCAATGCCGATTTTTAAAAACCATGCTAATTATTTTACTGTTTGACAGAATATTTCCCAATGAAGGAAGGAGTCTGGATAGCATAATTATGTCACGAGGAACACTTCTGTATATGATTAAAAGGTTTGGCTGCCTCTGACTGGAAGGGCTCCAGTTATTTATGTATTTAACAAAGTTGCAATCAGCACATACGGTTTTCAGCTGAAAGAAACAATCTGAACCCTGCTTATTCACTTGCCTGCTACAGCTGAGCATGTAATGAAGCTTGTGACTAGGTTCCACTGCTGTAAGGTTTGACTTTGAGTAAGGTGAGCTTGGAAACAGGGGAAACACATCTAGAAGACAGATGATATGATGAGACTTTCATCTGGTTATAGTTTTCAGGCAGAAAGCGATGGCTGTGTGGGTGCTGTTGTGTCTTTAGTCATGGAAGCAGTGTCATCTAGTAACAGGACGAGGGACATTGGGTGTAAACTGGAACATAAGAGGTTCCATATAAATACGAGAAGGAACATCTTCACAGTGAGGGTGACAGAGCACTGGAAGGGGCTGCCAAGGGGGGTTGTGGGCTCTCATTCTCTGGAGACATTTAAAATCCGCCTGGATGTGTTCCTGTGTGACTTGATCTAGGGAATCCTGCTGTGGTGGGGGGATTGGACTGGATGATTTTTGAGGTCCCTTCTAATCCCTAATGTTCTGTGATTGCATGACGCGTAAATACCTCTGCACCTAATGCAGAGTACTTCTGCAATTATTGCCACATTTATTCCTCACAAAGTGGTCCAAATGCTTGGCACCATGCTACGTAGGTTTTAGAAAGCTCTGCGACACTTTCTTAGGCCTCAGTTTAAACTAAGACAGCTTAAATCAAAACCATGATAATAAGAAATGTGCATTTTGGAGTCCAAAGTGCTGAATTCAACTTCTCACTGGTTGCAAGTGAAGAACTTAAAGAACAAACAAGAAATCTAACTGCTGGCTGCACATCACACAGGACAGAAGCTTGAAAATACAAGGAAACACTGGCAAAGTATATCCCATCGTAGACGAAGGTTCACAACCTTATCCAAACAAACCTACCCATTTTTCTCTCTATTTCCCTAGTCCAGAAGGAATGCTGCAAGTAATCTTGGATAAAGCTGCACAGAGACAGCTTTGATTTTTGTATTGAGATGCTGCAACCATCAAAAGAACATGTCCTTTTCCTAGAAAAATTCTGCAACTACATTAAACAAGGCAAATGTTTTATTGTTTACCTCATAATTTCCACAGAAGCAATTAGGTTAAAACAAAACAACATCTGATCAGTCAGCTAAACCTGTGTATCTGCACAGCGACATGCTGTGTGCACAGAGCTCTTACATCATTGAGGGGATTCAGAGGAGCACACAACATACAATAATCTGTGTTTCAATCCGTATTCACAGGATAGTACTGGCCGTGCCTCACGTTTGCAACACAATGTCTCCTAACGCACAAGAGTTAAAAATCACTGTTCAGCTGTCAGTAACAGAAAAGGTGATCAACTGGTAGCCAAAGATTTCAAATCCCTCTTTGAATCTTCCTCCAAATCCCTTCTCAAGAGCAATTTCTGCTACAGATTCTGTAAGAAATTAGCTCATTGATGTGCAGGTTAAAAAATAAACCAGGGTGCCCGGGATCTACTTTAACAGTGCACGACAGAAGTACATGGATCTGCACAAACTGCACCGTATGCTTCCACCCCTCCTCAACCGTGCCTTCAGCAGGTGCTCTCTTAGCATCATACACATCAGATGCCCAAAAGTCTTTCTGCACCATGTTAAAATGCCTAATGAAGTAGGACTGTGGTTCTTAGTTTGCAAATCATACCGATATGCCAAGCAAATAACAAATAATAACCCTGACAAAAGATACTGCGACCTAAATGTCTGTATTTATATTCACTTATCTGATCTCCTAAATGCTCCTAGGTACATTTGCAGTCCCTTTAATGACTTGAGTTTGAGGATTGCATGTCTCAGTGCTACTCACCATTGCAGTAATTTGAATTCTGTAGCTGTCCCATGCAGCACACACTGAACGGCTTAACTGTGAGTTTTGGGAAAGTTTCAGCTCCAGCAGAGCAGCAGCCAAACAGACACATGCTTTAGTGCCTGAAGAAGACAAGAAGACAAACATGGTGGACATTAACACTAGGTTTTCACCTTAGTGCTGCATCTTCAGAATACAAAATCTAGCATGAACATCTCATAGAGACTTACAGAACAAGTCATGAAAAACAAAACCCTTAGAGAAGTTAAGGGATTAAATCCTGAATCCTGACTATTGGTTTCCAATTCATGCCACTTTGGTTTTTGCTCTGTACCTCTACTCTTGCCCAATGCTGACCGACCAAGCACAACCCAGCCTTTCTAAAGATCCCACAGCTAACCAGTACAGAAACAAGCTGGAGATGCAATGCTCAGCTGGGGTACAAGGGTTAACTCTCACATAAATTAATCTTAGTCATCCAGCTGGAGATGAGGCCCCAAATAGGCCAACTTCACATGGAAATTTAATTTTGAATAGCTATTTCAGGGCCATATTTTCCAGGTGGGGCATGTGTTATGGATTTAACTATCAGCTGAGTATCTCAGGGCTTGTTGTGAGCACCTGAGCACTATTTTAATACAGGTGATATCTGATGACTTAATTATGTCGTTAGGCATCTGACAAATGGATTTGAAAAGATGCTCTATTTTCATTTATTATGTATTAAAAATTTGGTGTGATAAGCCATTTGCAAGACACAGATGACGTCTTCCCTACCATAAAACCATTTATTGACCTTAGTAAAAATGGCATTATTTTTGAGGGAATAGTTTGAAACAATCCATTCACATTGGGTTGATATGCATCTCTCAGAAGCGTATCAGAAATATAATGCAAGTACGTACTTATCAGTTTAGGGTGTGACTTCAGAAGCTTTCTCTATCACAGAATAATTTGCTTTCTACTGATGTAAGTCAAAAACCCCATTGACTTTCAAAAGCTCAGATTTAGTTTCCACACTCAGTGTCTTTGAAAATTCTGAGCTTAAGTTAAAAATTAACTCTAAGTTTATGTTGACTCGGTCACAGTTTTCATTGTTCTCACTGGAAACATGACAGGAATATGTAAGTCTGTTCATAAATATCTCATTCCTTTAAGGATATCATACCCCAGACTAGCTTTAAATAACTCATCCTTCTAAGAATGACACATCCCCATCCATCTCTATATATTTCCCTAGACTCAACAGTTTCGACAACTTCTTGGAAAGAATTTATTTTCTTAGAAATCTGTAGTCCCATTGTGTGTTGTATTAGCCGGAAATGGGACACAGAGCTGGATCTGCTGCAGGAAAGCATCTCCTAACGGATGTGATTTTGCTGAATGTCACCTAACGCCCCCCAAAAAAATTCTTGGTCCAAGGGTTGTTTTCTGACAGGTAATATTCCAGTAAAGCAAGGACTTGTCTCCAATGGCCATAAATGATCTCCAAGCGAACACTGCTGCTCATTTTGTGTTCAAGATTAATCCAAGCTTTTCTGAAAAGTAATTGCCATTTATCAAGGTAGCATCTACACCCTCAGGTCAGAACTGGGGCCCCAATCCGATAGGTATGTCCATACACATAATGAAAATACATTTCCTGTTTCAAAGAGTTCATAGTTTGCATACAGTCTAGTGTTATGAAAAGTAGTTATTGGAGCATTTTTCATGAATCTGGGACACTTTTGTCATACAAGAGATCCCACTGAGCAGTAAATCCCATCTCCACCTGAAAACTCCGTCAGTTTGCTTGTACAGTCTTTACTGGTCACACTTCATTTCTCCTAAGCACCAAGTCTCCACAGAAAGAGAAGAAAATTTTACAAAGGGGAAAAGGAGCAGACCATTGCTTTCCAAACGAGTTACTGCCCTTCACCATAGCAATTTGTGCAATAAACATTTGCTTCAGTCTCCTGAAATAGTGTGATATCCTACAAGCAAGTGCTCCTTTAAGATCTCTTTCATCACTGGTTGTTTAGCATTAGAGGTTAGTGAAGCAGCAAGGTGTGAAAGCACAAAGCTCTCTTCAGCTACTGAGACCTTCTGAGTGGAAATACTTCACCACCATTAACTATGATACCCCCTTACCTAATCATGTTCTGTCACTCCATCTGCAGTCTGTGCATCCCCGGGCCTCTACCCATGCCAGTGGTCAGGGTTGCAGCTTACACCAGGCTGGGGCTTCTAGCTAATCAGGGACAACCAGTCTCCTCCCCAGGAAAGCTTTTGCTGACCTGACTACCAATTTTAGACACATCACAGCCTCACAGTTGGCTGTCTTGGGCTCTAGACTGGTTAGCCCTCAGAAGTTGAGAGGCAGTAGTTGACTGGCACTGGTCTGCAGAAAAAATGCGGTTACACGGAGGCCCGCTGAGATTCATAGATTCATGGAATATCAGGTTGGAAGGGACCTCAAGGATCATGTAGTCCAATCAAAGAAGCTAAAACTATAGTTTAAATTAGTTGTCCCAGCATCTTGTCAAGCTGGGTCTTAAAACTGGTTAATATTTGGCAATAAACCATTTCCCTTGAGAGATTATTCCAACGTTTAATTGTCCTAATGGTGAAGCATTTTTGTCTTGACACCAATCGGAATCTACCCAGGAGTAACTTATTACCCCTTGTCTTTCCTATGACTCCTTGTAAAATGTGAACCACGGTCTTCTTAGTAGCTACCCTGTTCCCCCTAAGCCTTGTCTTCTCAAGGCTGGACATACCCAGCTTTCTAAGTTTTAATTCATATGGAAGGTTGTCCAGTCCTCTGATCACCCTCATGGCCCTTCTTTGGACCCTTTCCAGCCTGTCCGCATCTTTTTTGCACAGTGGGGACCAAAACTGAACACAGTACTCAAGGTGTGGTCTGGCCAGGGCTTTATCTCTGCTGGTGACACCCTCTCGTTAGTGCAGCCCAGAATTCTGCTGGCTTTCCCTGCACTCTGTTCACTCGTATTGAGCCTGTTGTCCACTAAAACCCCCAAGTCCCTCTCCTTAGTGCTGCTCTCAAGCCAGATGGCTCCTAGTCTGAGCTGCATTCCTGGGTTATGTGTTCCAGGGTGAGAGGAGCCCCTGCCGTCATGAATAACTCACTCAGAAAAGACTTCTTTTCCTTTTTCTTTCCATGGCAGGTGCCGGCTGTACCACCTCTCAGTTCAGGGCTGAACAGTGTGTGTCTTCACTAGCCAAGGTGCGCTTGGCAAACTCCAGTACCTCAAGCACACAGCAAAGAAAACAAGGGTTTATTGTCTTCCAACCCACACCTAATGTCATCAGCAGGGCAGGCAAGCAAAATCCACTTCTTGCCTTCCCTCATGTGCTTCTTCCTCCAGTTCCAGTAAATGGCAGCAGAGAACTTAGCCCCCCACTCCCCATGTGATGCTCACCCTATATGGCTTCATATAGAAAAGGTTTTCCAGAGGCCTGCAGTCAATGCACAGCTCTGCCACAGGCATTCTTGGGAACTTATTCAGCCCTGTGTGACCACTCCTTTTCCTAAAAAAAATGGGAATAGTCCACAACTTCCTTCCTCTCACTCCCCACCCACCGCCTCGTGAGTATCTGTAAAATCTTTGGTCATACATTGACCAGAAAATGAGAGCATGATGTGATCGGAGCCTCATTTATCGTTTATATCACTGTAAGTATCCATAGGTGGATAAAACAGATGGGAAAGAACTGTGAGAAGACTGTGATTAGCATAATTGCTAGTGATCACATCAGACAATCTGCGTAACCACGGCCAAGCATTTTTATAAGTATTGCTAGGGAGATTAATAAGAAAATCAGTGTTGGAGAGCCACTAAAGCAGAAGCTATATTTTTTGGGGGACTATTTTAGGACTGAAATATACAATAATTCTCAAGGGTGTTTGTATGATAGATTTTGCATAAGAGGAGAGAGAAGTACAAAGCCACTTTGTTGTCCGCTCATGTTTCACTGTGGTTTGTGACCACTTTACAGGTGGTGCTCTCAACACATTCCTGTATAAGTATCTGATCCAGACCTGAAGACATCTGACAAGGAAAAGCAGAGAAAGCAGGAACAAAGGAGGAATTCTGCACAGGCTGCCACAATATCGATTAGGAGCTTTCCTCTTAGAAAAAGAATAACTAAAAAAAAAAAACCCCCACCAACCTAAAGAAAACAGGAATAAACTGTATCAGTCTTAATGTCTAAGAAAGGATTTTATGCAACTCAGCCAGAATGGGTCAAAGGAGTCTGCAAAGGGCTGCAGGGAAGGAGGAAGCAGTATGTGACAGACTGTGTGGTGGCTTTTGCCAAGTGGAGGAAAGCTGAGCTTGTCATGGCTTGCTTCTCTCTTACTGTATATAGGGGTATACAGCAGGGCACCTACAGCAGAGCGAGGCAAATATACGCATTAATGCTCACAGCTTACAGGCAAAACTACAAGATAAAACCTGAAAACACCCAGTTATCAGGCATGCGCTTAGTCCTTGGCACTCCCATTGCCTTGCTCTTTGAACTAGGACACCTCAGCAGCACTCTTGCTCATCCCATGCTGTCTGCAGTGTATCAGGAGAAGCTTTTATTTCTCACCCTGCATGACAAGTGCCAAGAACAACAGGGTCCCATATGAGTTGGGCTGCTGGGTGTTAGTGCAGTACAAGCAGTCATGCCAGCTTCAGTGGCAGAGTTCAGTCAGACCTCCAGCACACAATCCTGACTTTTTTTTGGTGAGAAGCTGTCACGCTTGCCCTTACACCAAGCCTCTGAAATTCAGCAGGAGCACAGTCCCAGCTTTGCACATGTACCTTTTCACCTGGTTCATGATACTCCTTCATGGTTTAGATAAGATATAAATTGTGGGATTTGCATGATCCAGCTCTAGCCAAAATGTCCAACTTACAGGCCCAAGGAAAATTTGGCAGGAAAACGACATGTTCAGACAATAAAATTTACAAATAAGAGTTAATGGCAAATTTAGTGCAAAGCAGAAGCAGACACTACAGGGAATGCAACTGGATTGGGTGAGGCTTGCCCTGTGATGTTTTGCTTCTGGAAGTCCACTTCTCAGAGTCTCACCAGGGCAGAATCCCCCGGGGCAGTTCGCATGCATGGCTGCTCTCTAAATCTGCAGGGAGCACCCCTGAACTTCCCCCGATACTTGGAGGAGAAGGACTTTTCCACGCCCCAGTCTATTCCATTATGCACCCTGAAGGCTACGGTAGGCAGTAGTCAAGTACTGGAAGCCAAGAGGCATTTATTCTGTGTGTAATCTCTGAGGGCTCTGGGTTCAGGTTTTGACAGTTATCCACAATAGGAGAATTACAACAGTAATTCCCAGCAGCATCTGCATTATCCTTTTCATTTCCTCTACACTTTGTCACTTCTTAATCTCAGGCAGAAACACAAATCACTGCCCTCTGCACACAGATTACTTAATATTCAATTCAGGCCATGGCAACATCTCCATTCGGGCTCTGATTCACACCAACATCCACCAAGAACTTTGTTATGGCCTTTTCTTAGTCCCTTACTGGACTGTGTCAGCTTTCTCTTTGCATTTCCCCACAGCTCCCTTTCCTTTCACATACCTGTCATGCAATCTTATGCCTTCCCTTTGCTCTTTTAACATTCTCACACCAGAATTGCCCTCTCACAGTGACCGCTAGACCTGAGCACCCTCCTGCTGTTAGGATTTACAAACACACGCTTTCATGTCCTTTCCATGGCATCCATCATCTTGTCGCCTTTAAAATTCTTAACCCACAAAAAACAGAACAACAAAACCAATACAAATGGTAACTGCCAGTGAAGCTGGGGTGTGTGTTCACCCCACACATCTGCCTTTAGCCTTCACCTTTCCACAGGATCACTGCACAAACTGAGAAGAAAGCTGGAAAAATCCTAAAAATTGAACTTCTATGGCTCTGCAGCTACAACTGCCCCATCCATGTGCACAAACTTTGATGGTCTTAGTCACACATTCCCTTTTGTTTTCCTTCAGGGAAATGTTTCTTTATGGAGTGCGGAGCACAGATGCACAGAGGGAAATACACAACACCTTAAAACAGTTTGTTCATACGAGTGCTCCACCTTCTCAGTTTAGCAAAGATATCACCAACTCCAAGTGTGCCTTTTCTATTAGAAAGGCAGGCAGCTAGTCCAAGAGTGTCTTGTAAGCCTCCTAATTAGTAAAAGCACATCCTGCAAGACCTTTAAGTTCTCTTCTGTTATCCTTCAGGTGTCCCTGAGGGACAACATGCAGACCGCTGCAGTCCCAGAGAGGTGGGAAATCCTTCAGTAACTCTCCCATGGTGCTCTCTCTCTCTCACACCATCGAGCCAGTGGCCTGGCCCTCCCAGCCCTCAGCCACACCAGTGCTGCCCCAGTAGCCACCTGTGCCTGAGGGATAGGAATCACAGAGCAGAAAAGAGGCAGCTCCGATGAGATTCCCAAACTCAAAAAAGCCCTGCTAAGCGGCACACTCCCACTCTCCCTATGTGCATCTTAGCACTGCAACCTCTTCACATCTCACGAGCTAGCGTGGAACAGATGCGTCCCTCCGTCAGGAGGCAGCAACACCCCTCCCTCTTCACATGACTCATATGATGTCAGAGTTGTCCTTGTCACCGACCCCAATTCAGGCTCACACATCAAGGACATGCTTGCTCAGTGGATACTCTCAGTGCAACAGATCATCTCATTTGGGAGACGGGAACCTCTCAGTTGGGTTTCCTGTGCCCTAGCAAACCACAGAAAAGGGAGGACCTTTTGCTAGTTGAGGAAACTCAGCTCCTCCAGTGGTTCCAGCGGCACAGCCACGCTGAACAGCACTGTCGGAGGCTGCAAGATTTCAAACCTTTGGCAGTTGGGTCAGCGTCTCCCCGTACAAAACCATTGCCCACCCCCAAAGTCCAATACAGAGATACAAATTCTTTCCATAGATCAGCCACGTACTTTCATACGATCTAATATTAGCTGTACTGTATGTAATTATTTTATGTAGCACTTAGCGTTCTGGTTGCACTCCCATCGATATGTCTAGTAGATATTTGTAGTTCTCTAGTAATTTAATAGCTAGTTTGTGCCCTAAAGCATAAAAACATTTCTACCCTATCTAAAGTAACCGTGGGTGGTGTTATCCATATAAAATCTTTGAGTCCTAATGAGCTTTTGTTCTCAAGTTATAACCCAAAAATACATCACCCGGCTGTTCCGTTCTCTGCTAAAGATCCTCACTATGATGTGAAAGGAAAAGAAATTAAAACCACAGATAAATGTGTTTAATCTGCCACAAATAGGGAAAAGACACCTCACTCTATTGCATCTTATTGGGATTTTTTCACAGATCCACTTTTCTCTTCATTGCTACATGCTTAAAGGCTGAAAACTAGCTGTATTTTTGCAAGTCCTGAGCTGGAGACAGCTGTGGTCCTAGCTGCCCAGGCAGAAGCAATGCCCTGGCCCTGCTGCCTTGAAGCATGGTCGCAATAGTTGCTCAAGCCTGGGCTTGCAGCTTCTAAGTAGCGCAGTGTTCGGGTTTCTAAGAGGAAAAAGGAAGTGCTTCCTCGCAGGAGCAGGGGTGGTGTTAAGATTTCTCCCATTATTTTAGCTGGGGAAGATGCACATTGGGGACATGCAGGGAGATCTGCTCGGCTTTCCATGCCACGGTAGGAAAAGTCATCCATCTCTTGCAGTGAGACTTTGTTTCACCCTCACAACGGTCTCGTTACTGTGAGTAACGGGGAGTATGTTGATGCCAGCGTATTCCCTTTGCCTCTTCCTCAAGCCACCTTTATTCACTGCTGTGCAGGTAGACTAGAGCCATGCACTCATGAGGAGCCAGGCTCAAGCCTTCCTTGGCGTGCCCACCTCTGCTCTTTAGGAGAGGGTACAGGCTGTACAATACATCATCTGTTATGCAATGATACCCTTCACCCAGCTACGCTTCTCTTTCCAGCTGCAGGAGTATTTCACAGCCTACTTCCCTTGCCACAGCAGCCCCCAGCCCCATTCACCCCCACCACTCCTCATTTGCTCCCAAAGCCCCCTATGACCAGGAGCACCAACCACAGAATGCTGCAATCTGGTCACACAAATATTGTCATGTTTTGACCAGGGGAGGAAACCTGCCGGGGAGTCAACATGTGAGAATTTTTTTGGGCCCATTTTGCTTCTGCCACTACTCTCCTGAAAATAATTGCACTCGACCGCTTACATCAGGTTTGAGAATGTGCCCAGCCCTTCTCTCTACTGCATTTGGTTATTTTATATTGAAAATAGAAATAAGGAATCATGGAGACTGTTTATAATGTATAAATATGTGAAGAGTGGGTGTCAGGAGGATGGAGCCAGACTCTACTCGGTGTCACCTAATGATAGGACAAGGGGCGATGGGTGTGAGCTGGAACACAGGAGGTTCCACACCAATATGAGAAGGAACTTCTTCGTGGTGAGGGTGACTGAGTGCTGGAAGGGGCTGCCCAGGAGGGTTGTGGAGTCTCCTTCTCTAGAGATGTTTAAAACCTGCTTGGATATGTTCCCGTGCAACTTGATCTAGGGGATCCTACTCTGGCAGAGCAACTGGACACCTTTCGAGGTCCCTTCCAATCCCTAATGTTCTCTGATTCTGTGAATGCCAAAAGAAACAGAAATTGCTTCACCAGCTCACTAGCAAAAAGAGCCTGAAATAAAGTCTTGAATCATCAAATCAGTCTGTACCCAGTTTTGTCTTTAGTGGTAATACCCAGCTCCAAACACAGAAGGGAAAGTGTCTCAGAAGATAAAACCTGGATGTGAATGGGGAACCAAAGATATGCAGCCAGGAAGCAAATAATTCCCTATCCCATCAAAGCAACAGGTAGAAACACCAGCAGATCCTGCCTGTTCCACTCAAAAGAGACCACCTAGTATCTCTGCTTGGAAACAATGAAACCTAGACAGAGTGTTAGCTATCATTAGAAAGCAAACAAAGGCAGTGGGAATTAATTCTTCCACTCACAGTTCAGAAAGACTCTGGCATTGAGCACTATCAGTAAATCCCAGAAGCAGCAATCAGCAGGTAATCTGTTCAGTGCAACTAGATCGTCCCATCACATATAAGGGTTTAACAAGTGCATCGCCCCAGAGAGATACCAATTACAAGATAATCAACTTCCTCCTTCCTTGTCTCTGGGGAAAACTTTAATGAAATTGCAGAGCAATCCCTGCCACACCTTACAGAGCTGTGTCCCCCCCCCCCCCC
>VXBP01002601.1:88210-127987 GCA_013400115.1 Rhinopomastus cyanomelas
CAGGGCGGGGGCCCCCCCCCCCCCATGACTGGAGCCAAACAGAAAGATGTGAGGAGCTGGCGAGAAAACAACTGTTTTGCAAAATAAACAAACGAAAAGCACAAATATTTGACTATGGAAAATCTGGTCATTTCATTACATTTGCAGGAAAAAGCTCCAAGATACTGTGTCAGAGACAACAATCAAGAGACGGTCATGATCCTTTGATCAGCTCAAGGACTAAGGTTTAATATTTTCTGAGGGTAAAGGAACATTGTCTTCAGTCAGCATCGCAGGTGAAAGCTGTTTGCAACCCAAGAAGAAATAGCCCCCTTGTCTCAACAAAAGCCATCTTGAACCACGGAAACTACAAGAAAAGTTAATTGAAACTGCTGAGATTGTAGAAAATTCTGTCTCAACAAACCATATTTTTCTGTAATGAGAATATGTGTGCACACACTTCCCTGCGAGTGTAATTACTTCCATCACTTACTTTGCTGTACTTGTGAGAGAACAGAGGCTGATGAGCTGTTTGGGCAAGTACTTTGAGAAAACATCTCAGTTGCAGATGACTGCAACAGGGTACAGACCCTGTCCCCTCACACTGCCCGTCAGCACGTTTAACATCAATCTGTACAATCAGAAAACAAAAGATGAGATAATCAGGAGCTAGAAGAAAAACTGACATTGACTGTAAAAAAAAAACCCCAAATAAACACACACATCCCAAAAATCCAAATCCTCCGAATGACTCTAATACATGAGTGTCATACAGCTGCACATGACCGTGGCACCCCTCTCTGAGGGTGAAAAGCTCCTTTGGCTCCTCACTCTTCCCTCTCAGACACTCACCTCCTTCTGACAAGCTGCCAGGTACTTGCCAAGATCCCTCTCTGCCCCAGGACACGTACTTCCAGAATCCTCTCTAGCACCTGGGTATGCACACCCGGCTCCATTGACAACAAAAACCCATGCAATTTCCCTGATGTCCCTCTTCTTTCCTTCCTCTCAGTTCAGCCCTTGCTGAATTTTAGCATGGAAGTTAAAGACGGCACATAGCAGCTAAGGCACTGAATGACATCTGTACCGGCACAGCCCTAGAATGACAAAGGGGCTGAATAAAGGACTTGAATTCATGCCTGACATCCTGCAACTTAACTACTTTCGATCTTTCCTAATTTCTTGCTTAGTCTCCCATATTGTCTCCCTACTTCTTTCTTCCTTTGGCTTTGCAGCTTTAGTCTCCATATTTGGGGGAGTGCATTCATTCTTCTTCCCCAAACGCATTCTCCTTCCTTTCTTAAATCTCTTTCACACACCCATCGTATACAGACATTAGCATCACCTCTTCTCATTCTTATTACACCGAGCTGCTCTGTTTTGCTCACGCTGAATCTTGCTGTCTTATAGAGCATTTATAACACCGTGTACATAATACATAACCAAGCATTTCAGCACGGAAGCAATTGCCTCTTACACTGAAGTAAATCTGGAATTGACAGTTCTAAAATGCTTATAACTGCAGGACTGTCTTTCATAGACTCACAGATTTTAAGGCCAGATGGGACCATTAGATCATCTAGTCTGAGCTCATCTGAAAACCTGCTCTGGTTCTTCCCTAATAATGGGTGTCCATGCGATGCCATCAGGACCTACCAGCACAGCATCCCAGGATCCGTATTTCAGTTGTCACTATGCACAGTGCAGCCAGCGTATCAGCTGCATGAAGCATCCTTCCAACCTCCAAAACGCCGAGGCACACAGCAACTATTACCTTCCTCTGACAATCCTGCTTGCACAAAGAAAGCAGGTAGGTAAGAAGGGAGAATAAAAGGGAAATTTACCTTTTTAGGAAAAAAACCTCCAAGGCAGTTCTCAGAAAAAATCTTCTACACCTTTTTTGTCATTCCTGTTTCCTCACAGCCTAAATTTAAGGAGCAAACATGAACCAAACCCACAAACATTTCCTGCACAAAGAAGCTAATAGAAATACAAGAAATTACAAGTGTACGTGCACTATCGCCTGGGTTCAAATTCCATAATCCCTACTGATTCCTTGCCATATTTTATATTTCCTTTACAATCCATAGCCTATTTGTATTTTTCACCTTTTAATGTTCATGAGTATTAAAAATGGGGTTTTATGATCATAAATCTATTATCTAGATGAAGCCTGTAGTTATATTTTAAAAGCTGGAAGAAACTCTTGTGTTTTAGATAGCTCAGGTATTTGAATAGGGGTTTAAATAGAGGATATTCAAATAGGGGTTTGTCTTCGAGAGATCCTTGTGCCTTGCATGTACAACATAAAACACACAGAAAAATTCAAAGAATCCCAGAATCAACATTCAAAATCCAAGAGTCTACACTGAACCATGTAGCAAATTCATTAATTCAGGCTACGTATAATAGGAACTTACTGGTGATTTAACTGATTGTCCCCATAATTTTAGTATCTCCCAGGAAGAGGCAGCAATTTCCTTGTTTTCTTCCACTCCACAGGTTTTCCTGTGTAGGTGTTTTAATGCCTTCTCCTTGTCTCTGGCGTGCATATCTGCATGAGAATATGCACAATTAGAACCTCTAAAAGGCTAACTTCAGCACCTGAGTTTTAAATGGTTGTTCTCAAAGGGATAACTAAGTTGTACTTCATGCCTCTGTGAACTGGATTGGGAAAACAGAAGTAAGACCAGATTATTTTTGCCAACTGATTGCTTTCAGAAAATTTTCCACTGGACAATATGCAAATTTCTTAATGAAAACCATCCTGGGAATTTATTAAACTGTTCATACTGAACAAAATTACTTTCACTTATGCTGAAAAGTGAAATACTCTATCCTGACCTATATATGTGCTTGCCAAGATTCTATTTCCACTATGCTAAGAGTCTTTACCGTGCTATCACCATGAAGAAGAGCAATTTCTTTTTCTTTTTCCTTTTTTTTAAATAAAAAGGCAAATAATAGGTGCTGCCAATAGCCATTGTTGACCCAAGTCAAAAGTGTTTGAAATTAATTTATCTGCTTTGGATGGTGTATAAATTTCTCATTACAAGTGTCAGTGATGGACAAGAAACCATTCCAAAAAATGTATTGGGTATCATGCCAAACTCCGTAATCAAGGTCTCTTGCAGAGACTCTGGAGTATACAAAGGGTTTCACACAGTCAGGAGCGTTAGCTATGCATGCTTTCCCGTTGCCTGGGCTCAGCCAAATACTCTGTGAGAACAACACGTATATACACTTTGTTTTATTATGCCCCGCAGATGCTGTTTTGTTTTATATTTCAAGCTTTGTCAGGTCTAATGTTTGTTCCTTCTTCATCCTTCAGCCCTCACTCTTCCCCTTGCATCCCCCTCTCAAATTTCAGAACAGCTTCCTAGACAGACTCAGTATCTATTACACAAACTGACTTTCTTGGAAAGTAGAAGTTGGGGGGGGGGGTGTGGAATTGGGATTTCTTCTGCTTACAGCCGAAAATGGCAGCCGTTGAACAGATCTGGTCAATGACAGTAAGAGAATAAGCCCAGCAGAAAGTAGTAATATATTGTGTTACACTTATGCCAACTTGCCAAGTCAAGTTCTTTTTCTCAAGCGCATGTACAGTTTGTTCTTGCTATCCTCAGTTAACTCTGCTCTCTGAATAGAGGAGATGGGAACTGCTCAAAGGCCACAATAGCATGTTCTACTTAAGGTTTCCTCTCCACACTAACCATTGTGGATAGCACTCTTTACAGTTAAGCGCTCATGAATAAGAATGCTCTCATTAGGGATATGAAGGTTCGTTTTCTTTACCTTGCAAGAATTCTGTAAAATGAGATTTTCCTCATTACAGGCAAAGTACCTGCTGCTAAAAAGCAGCACAAAGTTGGCTCCATTTCCTCAAATGAATGTGAAGCTGCCTTCAAAACTAGCAGCAAAAGAGCATCAAAAAGACAATATTGTACAAGAAACGCATCAGGAATGACTGATTAATCTAAGTTTCTATGGGAACGTGAGAAATGACATGTTGGATCAGATGAGTGGCCTGTTTAGTCCAAGATATTCTGTCAGCTAATACCACATACTGTGGCAAGCAAAGGCTGAGTGCCCTGTGGCAAATCAGTATCAGCAAAAACCTAGAACACACAGGTAGGGCAGCCTGGCTCGAGAGCAAAGATCAGTTGATGCTCTGAAGCAGGTGGCTGAGGTGCATTTTGTAGCTGGGCTATGAGGAAAAAATTATTGTATTTTATACAATCGTATTTTATAGAAACTCATTTTTGTATTTTCTACATTCTTGTATTTTCTACAATTCAACCTTGGCTGCACTCTCTTTTCTCCAGCTGAGCTTATTTCAGGCAGGGGAGCCTGCCCAAAGGTGTGCAGTTTAATCTCAACATTTGATCCAAATTTTTACAGGATTTGTTTTGGTTGGTTGGCTTTGGGGTTTTTTTTAAATTTTTAGTAAGGAACACAAAACCCCCTCACAGTCTTCAGCAGCATGCCTTAGAACCAGAGATGAAGCCTGATGTAGCAGATACTATCTTTACAAAATACTGCTTCTAAAGCAAATACAATAAAAAATTATCACCAGCCCAAGGAACAACACGGATGGTTCTTTTGTTCAACCTGCTATTCAAACGGGACAACAGCAAATACTTTCAGTGCAGTGAATTTGTTCCACAGCAATTTTCAGTTCGCAGAATCACAGAACATTAAGGATTGGAGGGGGCCCCAAAAGATCTTCTAGTCCAATCTCCCTGTCATAGCACAATCACCTAGATCAAGTTGCACAGGAACATGTCCAGGTGGGTTTTAGACGTCTCTAGAAGGAGACTCCACGACCTCTCTTCTAATCAAATCTAAAACCAGGAGCAAAATACAGTTGACAAAATATTGTATAACGTAGTAATGTAAAACAATAGAGCATGGTAAAATAATAGTAGTACTGCTGTTGTCCATAGATAAAAGGTGTCTGAGTCACTACTAGCATCATCTGTTGTAACTGCATGACAACCAACAATCACAATTTGCCTGTTTTCCTACCAAATAGAACCAAATTTTAGCTTTTTCTTTCTGTGACTCTTCTCCCCAAAAGAATTTATTCCTAAAATCTGCCTGCTGGAAGAGTTCATTTCCATGTGTTTCTGTGCCAGTAAGTAGGGAAATTATTTGCTGTCATCTTAACCACCAAATCAGAGTGTTTACCTTTGAGTTCAGTCTAACAAGCAAAATTTTTTTTGGTAAAAAGGACAAACATTAAATGTTGTGTCTGAAAATGTATTTTAAAATATTGAACAGTGAAAAATATCTTCCTTTGAAAACATACGAGATATTTTTACTGTGAAATATCTGTGGTCAATTCTTACTGCTGCATGTCTCTGGCAGTCCTTGTGCTTTTGTTCTTTTTCATCCACAGAAATGAAAAAAAGCCGGGAAATTCTATTTTAAATGTTTTTAAAGGAGATATTGAAAAGCAGATAAAGACATGCAAAACGGAGACTAGAAGTTATTTTCAGCATCAACCTTAACCTCTGCAGAGACAATCTTTCAATTACATCACCATATACCGTAAGGACATATGAAACAGCACTAAGCATCAGGAATAACATAGAATAATGATAATGAAATGGCTGGCACAGTTTGCCCATCCACATTTGCAATTAAATTAACTTTCTAGTTAAGCTAATTGTTTCTGGCATGACAATATGGAACAGTCAGTTAAGACACAATTTCTTTAATCATGCTCTGTTTTCCTGTGTCAAACAAGAAATTGATAGAATTAAAGGCTGTATTCTGTGCAATGTGGCATTTTGTGTTGGCATGAGCATGGCAATGCTGTGGTTCCCTAGTGAGCCCAAAAGCTCTGACTACCTTGGCCTGAGACTCTTTGCTCTCCACCCAGCAACACAAGAAAACAGGCGGGTTTCCCTGGGGTGCCCCCTTTGTGAGAAGGTTCCTTTTTGCCAAGCATAGAATCTGTGGAAGGCATTAGAGAGACGTGCAAAACACAGGAAAACAAAAATTTCTTACTCAGTACTTCTACATATCCAACTTGTGCTTTCAGAACTCTGGCTACTGGTACCTGGTCATAGCCATTTCCATCCTCTACTGCATTTCTGGGGTTTGTGAAAAAGCTCAAAACAGCATCCCCATCCCATATGCCTGGTCATCTCAACATACTCAACCTACACACCAATTGAATGCGTCCTTTAAAAATTATTATTACAGTGCAAACACCGGAACTTGGTGGACTAGCAATTTCTAACCCCAGGGACTCTTAAGTTCACAAGGTTGTTTTGATCAGCTGTTAAAGCTCAGGTTAATGAGTAACAGGCACCTATGCAAAACTGTAGTGATCACACAGCACACACCATCTCCAAATCTATGCTACAGATAATGAGCCCTTGTCTCCAGTCACCTTTGAGGGGCTTGGGGTAGTTGCACAATGACCATATCCCATAGGGAAACAGTAACTTGTGTCTCACTCAAATCTTCCATAAGCATCTTTGAGATTTCAGATGTTGGCGATTTTGCTACAATTAAAATACTCACGCATATTTGCTAAGAAAGAATTGGTAATTTAGAGTTGTGCTAAAACATGCTAACAGTGGTCCAGGGCAATGTCTCCCATTAGGGCTGAACCATTTGTACAACGTTCTTTTTTTACAAATTACTCATTACATTTAATCTGCTTTATTCCCCTTTTTTACCCCTGTTCTATATCAAAGAAATAAAAATCTTATTTTAAAGTAATGCCTTTTAATAAAAGTGCTAAAACACTACAAGTGTTTTCATACAATCACAGGACATTAGGGATTGGAAGGGAGCTCGAAAGTCCAATTCCTCTGCCACCACAGGATCACCTAGACCAAGTCACAGAGGAACATGACCAGGTGGGTTTTAAACATCTCCAGAGGAGACTCCACAACTCCCCTGGGCAGCCCGTTCCAGTGCTCCATCACAATCACTGGGAAGAAGTTTCCTCTCACATTGATGTGGAACATCCTCTGTCCCATTGATCCTTGTCCTATCATAAGCTTTTTGCTCATGTGGTCCAAGAATGATTTAAGGGAAGAAAAGAAGTCTCAATTTTTCACTTAAGTCTCACTATCAGTCCTTTTGGACACAGACAGAGGGTCAAATAACAACTAGAAGGCCACTTGAGGAGCTCAGACATGCAGACACAAGATTTCATCTTGAGGGCTGTAAAGCTGCCCACCTCTCCCTGCAGCATGAGAATCTAGCTCAGTAGCCTTCATTCACTGAGCGGCCAGGAAGCAGTCAGCAGCAGGATTGACAAAAACTTCCTGAAATCACTGAAAGAAAGAATTGTTTTTCAGTTGTACTAAATACAAATAAACATTTAGCCCATTTATGGAGCAAAAAAACAAAAAACAGTGGGAGAACAACCAAATCATAAACACAGCGGAAGCCTGGAACGAAAATAAGCCCTCAAGCCTAGATGGTTAGGACCTTGATTGGTAGCATAATGCTTGTTTGGGATGTTTGTGGGAGAATCTTCAATCAAAAGCCAAATGGAAGCATCAAAAAGAGCCACATAAGAATCAACAGCATGACTTCAAGATAAACCTTTAGAAAGCTCTTGAGGCCAAGTGCTGACTGAAAGAGACTGGAAATTGCAAGCAAGGGAATTATCTCTTGTTTGATTCTATCGGCAGGTACAGAAATCAGGACTTTGTAAATAAACAGGATTGCATCAAAGATCACTGACTCAATCACCAATTACTCTGCTTAACATTCAAACCCTGAGCTTCCTTCAATAGGGTTAAAAAAAGAAAACCCCTGTGTTCTGGTTTCCAAGAAGAAAACCCGTGAGCTGGTATCTCTCCTGTATCAAGGCAGAACAAAAGGCGGTACACAGTTCAAACATGTAAAGCACAGGAGGAGTTAAAACAGCACCTGAAAACTTACTGGTACTGATGAACCTTTATTAGAAAGCCACTGGCAAAATGCCCAGAGACTAGAAGGTACAGCTCCACCAGTTGTGGTTTGAAATCACATTGGAAAGACATACACAAGCTTTGACCAACCTGTAAGTTGCTGTCTGATAAACTGCAGAAAGGGCTCAGGGAATTGAAAAATGTCCCAGGGAATGAAAACGAATGAGTATCAGCAACTGTGACACTCTGAAAGGAAGGGAAAGATTAAAAAACCCTCCATTTGAATTGTGTGGGAATGAACCTGATAGACTCAAATATCAGCGAGGACCTCAAGGGCAAATTGGCTACCATCCAGTTTGCAGACACTCAGGTAAGCGTCGGAAATAAAGATCAGCAACAGACAAAAAGTTATTGTAGTTACTGTAGAACTTACTCTGGATCCCGAGCTTTTTTCACAGCTGCATTCCACAACAGGAAACAGCTGCTGCAAACAGGAGAAGAAGAAGGTGCCAACCATTTGCCAAGAGCTCTGTAAGTGCCGTTCCCTATCTCCAGTTCAGTTCAGCAAGTCTAATGTTGTTCACATCACTTTTGTGGAAGGAGCAGGTACCAATGGAGAAGAAGAAGGTGCCAACCATTTGCCAAGAGCTCTGTAAGTGCCGTTCCCTATCTCCAGTTCAGTTCAGCAAGTCTAATGTTGTTCACATCACTTTTGTGGAAGGAGCAGGTACCAATCTAACTTGATAAAGCAAGAGAAACCGCTGACAATGGCAAAAATGAAGGAGTGCAGCACAGTCATTATTGATCCTGGCAAGGAAAATGACACTTTTTAAAGGAGACAGAGCTAGGGAGAAAAGAGCATTAGGTGTTCCAAACCGGACTCCCAACACCAAGGGGAGCGCCAAGCTGAACCAAGCCAGGATGGTAACACACTAGCTTGTAATTTCTACAGGTAGCTTCACAGTTAATTATTTAAAAAGTGTTTGGGGGGGGGGGGAAGATAAGGTTATTTAGGACACAACAAGGAATTATGTGAAATGCACAAGAATCATGAACTCGGAGACAGACATAGTTTTGGCACTAGGAACAGAAGACAGACAGTGGAATAGGTGGCTCAACACAGAGATCTCTTCCGCAGTGTCCAAGTCCCATCTTTAGGGGCAGAAATACCACCGGAATCTACAGACAGTGGCAGCTTTCTAGCAAAGGAAAGATGAGTGTTCAAAACTTGCTTCGAATCACCCCATTCTCTGGGGAGTGTTAGCTGCTGAAGTTCTCATGGACCTGGAACAAGAGTAAATATTCATCCATTTGCTGAATATATCTGACAATAGTCAGAAGGTGATGAGGAAAGGGTGACTGCAGTGACAAAACACGGATGTGGTAAATTAATATAGACTGTAGGAAAATTGGGAGGGAGCACATGAATACTTGAAAAATGTTTTGGCTTTTAATCTGGCACCCTACCAAGCATTCAAAGAGAAGTAAGAAAAAGGTTTTGAGACTTTTTGCTCGGAAATTCTTCTTTGTCAAACACAAAGGTTGCACTTTACTGCTTCAACGCAAGAATTATCCTGGGAAACTGGCTACCTAAACAGCACCCTTTCTTTCAGCAGGGAAACGGTAAATAAGCCTCATAAGACATAGATGAAACATACCAGGAGGAGAGAACGGATCCTTTATCCAGATATCAGACTAAGTCCAGTTAAGGAATAAAAGGTGACAGCATCAGAATTTAGAAAACACCACGAAACCCTTCAGCATGTGCTTCTCAGTTACCACAAGTAGCATCCTAGATGCCGGAGAAAGCTTCGTCTGGTTCACTACACTGAATCTTAACAGTGGCTATTGGCAAGTGGAAGTGGATTCAGAGGGACAGGGAAAAAAAGAAAACTGCTTTCACAGTAGGACAAGGACTGTGGCAATTTAAAACGATGGCTTTTGGCTAGTGCAGTACATCAGCTACATTTAAAAGTCTAAGGAAGAGAGTATTACATGGCATGCTTCTCTCAGCCTGTTTGTTATACCTAGATGATATTCTGGTGCATGCTGAAGTGTTGGAACAAGAACTGATGCATTTACAAGTGGCCTGTAATTAGCTTAGGTCTGCTAGTCTGAAGCTGCCTCAAAAGAAAGACTGGGCATTTGTTTCAAACAGAGGTAATTTACCTTGGGTCAAATCAGTGAGGAAGGGAGCAAGATTTCCTTGGACATGAGAAGCTGCCCAGCTTGCCAGCTGCCCCCAACACAAGGACACACACAAGCTGTGGGACAGCTCTTTATTTAAGACTATCAGCATATTTTTAACATCGCAAAATTGCTGAGTTGATCAGAGAAACCATCCCAGTCATCAGACAATATAAAGTTAGCATTTCAAGACTTGAAAAGGACTTCTGCAATGGCTCCTGTCTTAGTTGCCTGAACATCTGAGGAATCTTCACACTGACCACTCATTATTAGCACTTGGGGGCAGGTACCACTGCACACCAAACCTGGAAAAAACTCCATTGCTGAATAAAATAACCTTCCTGAAGTCTCTTCTTCCCCACTCCGCAAGATCTCCCAAGAAAAATATTTCCCCATTAGAATCTGTAAGGAAGTTTATAGTCAGCCTAGGAGATTTCACAGACCAGCCAACGTTATGGGAACCCTAGGATGACTGGAAAACCAGCAATGCATGCTTTCATAACCACACTGGTTATGAAACTGCCTGGTCCAGTGCATCATTAAGCTTAATAATCACTGGGGAAATGCCATCATCTCCCTTTTCCCATGAATTGCAGAAGCAAAGAAGATTTGTCAGCTTTCCAAGAAAGGATCTCAATACTTATGACATAACACATGACAAAATTAATTTTGTAAATGTAGCTCTTGGGAGAGAAATCCCTCAAAAGAGCCCTCTGAGGCAGAATCTGAACTACAGTGGTTGCAATAAAAAAGCAAGTAGGAGAGAACAACCAAGTCACACTTTGCTTCTCTGCAGCAGTGGCCATAATCAGGTGCTGGAGATGAGGATGCTGTTTCCCACTCATACCCTCTAAGTTTCTAGCTATTTTCAGCTCCAAGGTTTCCTTACCCATACATGCAGTTAGTAATCCTCAATATTTTCTCTTTCATGAACTTAAAGGTATAAAATAGTCAAATCTCCAATCTCATGAGTCGGTGAGCTCCATTAGCCTACCACCCATCTTATGAAGCCATTCAGTGCTATGGAACACCTTTGAGGTGTGAAAGTTCCAGAATGCAAGAACATACAAGCTGAACCTTGATATTCATTGAGTTGTCTTCAGTGGTTACACAGCTATCCAGTAACATTTTTTTAAATCCTTGTGGAGCACCAAAGATTTCGCTAAGTGGTCATATTCCCATCACCTTGCTCCTTCATTGTACCAGAGAGCTTAGACCCTAGATAGATTCTGTCACTGTATGGGAGGGATGAGTGACTTTCTTCAAGATTTTTACGTAACCAGCACTGGTGTCAAAGGTGATAATACCATGCAGACATATGACAGAGTGCTAACGGAGCACAGATCTCAAATCCTTAAGCAAAGATGAAGCCGCTAACTAATACTTGCAGCTGACTATCAGTCTCCTTGTTCCATTCTTTAACACTGTTTTTATTCTACATGGAATGGATCTCAGTGCACCCACCTTTCTCATAGCTATTTCTTCATTTTCAAGATAACCCTATATCAGGTGGGGGTTTTGCTGCCTTCCAGCTGCCAAGTTCAATCTCCAGTCCCAGATTTTTTTTCAGTCCCACTACACTTTTATTTTCCTCATAACATTTTTCACCCTGATTTTCTTTAAGATTGTCAGCCCAGCACCTATGTTAGGTGGCTTCTGTTCCAGCAACACACTGGAATACAAGCCCAAACTCCCTCTCCACTCTGGCATTTGGTACCAACCTGCCTTAGACCAGCTGTGATCAGTGTGGGTTGTTATGACTTTGCTTTTGCAACTTTGATTTTGAGAGTATCACAGGAAACAGCTACCCAAGACCTTATAAAGAAGCGATCATCAGAACAAGGATAAGGCCTGAACTAAAGGACATCCTTTCTTCACTCTTCAGAGAAAAAGTAATTAGTGCCCAAACTCAACCCTAATCCAAACACACACTGGTAACACAGACTTACTCAGGGCAAGTGGTGCTTCTCTGCAAAAACACATTTGCTTTTCTTGAGCTTAAAACAACCTCTCTTTCTGTGTTCTGATACTTGGGACATATTTGACCCCTTCAGTGCTCTTCAGGTTGGTACTGGCTATTATCTGTAGAGTTAAAAACCCGCAACAACTACATATTATAGTCAGCAAAATTGAGCCATAGCTTGGAAGAGAGACTTGACCAGTTCCACCAAATGCATCGGAACAGAGACGAGAACAAAGTATGAATTTTCCAAGATTCAATTAAAAGGCACCGTCTTGTCCAGAACGGTGTCACTGTCTACACACATGCGACACTGAACAAAAAGTGTTACTGAACACTCGGTTCACCTGACAGTGTGTGTGGGTCTTGAGAAACAGAATGAGCAAATCAATACACCAAGAGTTCAACGCTGTAACAAGAGAAGAGTACAGATCAGGGGCAGTGTATTCTAGTTAGCCCAGCTGGTAAACAAGGATGCAGAAATACAGTATACGTGTGAGAACTCTTTCACAAGGTCTACTGGAAAGAGCATACAGAGCAAAGTAGTCATGCTCAGCTTCCTCACAACAGGAAAAAATTACTAGGAAAAAAAAATCATCCTGGAATCCAGCTACTCGAGCTCTCTCACTCAAGTGTGATCATGCTTCTTTTGATAAACCGACCATAAGTAGCACTGCACACAGCAAACTAGAAAGCTTTTAAAAATCTAGATCCCACCTGAATGTTGTGCTTCAGGCAGAGGTGTAAAAACACCCAAGGATATAATTTAACTAATGTAAGCACTTCAGGACTCCCAGTGCAACTGCTCAGAGTGGTGCATTCAGTTGTTTAAGGCCTTTTTTTTTTGTCATGGGCAAGATATATGTTTACATGGCAGACTTAATTGCTGTTTTCAGAGGACTAATGCTGTGTAAAATCATAGTCATCAATACAGCCATTTATTTTGACTATAATTAACAAATCAAGTCACAGCACGTTTTACTTATTTGCCAATCTGTTGAATATTCACACTGGCCCCAAGTCGCCTATTCATTTAGCAGTAAACATGTAGCCTAGCAACTGACTGTCAATATCAACAGTAGTTGATGAAGTTGTTAATCTCTGGAAGACTGACAGGTTAAGCCAAATTCTCCTCTGCAAAACTCCTATTGTCTAAGCCTTACATTAGCCCACAAGGACATCTATGTTCAAAAGATGCCACATCTCCCTCTACTATTAAAATTAAATGAAGTGTGCTAGAGGCAGGAAAAGGCTATGTGCTCTGCCTGCCATGCATGTTTTGAATGCACCACAGCATCCAGCATTGTGCTCGTAGGATGTATTGACCATTGCTAATTTCCAGAGACAATTGAAGACACTTTTGCATCTGTTCATCATCCCAGAATAAACTATCATATAAGTGCATGCTATGCACTGGAATATTGATGAGGTCAGGAGAAACACAGATATATCCTTTGCTATGCAAATCTGCACTGGAACAGCAAAAGAGAAGGCATGTAGGTATGGATAAAGAGCTTTAATCTGGGGTATTGAGAATCAGAATCAGACTGAAGGAGTTTAAAAGGAGTATGAACTGTGTGACTAGGATAACAAGAATAAGATTTACCCCACAGTACAGCTGAGTACTTCAGGACTAAACTAGTTTCTAATAACTTAGTTGCACAGCTGAGAAGTTCCACCAACACAGTACATGAAAGACACAGATGGGAAGATTAATTAACTTCAAATATACATCAATGAGTTTCAGAAGAGCAGGAAAAAATCTACTTCTTTGTGTAGTCTGCAACAGGCCTGAACTTGAAACAATCAACTGATTACTTCCTATCTGATTTTGATATTGGCAGCCATGACAGCTGTAGCACAAATCTTGAGTGTAAAGTCCTAAAACAACAGTAATGCCGTAATTATTTCATCCCAACCCAAGTATTCAGGGAGGGATGGCTGTCACCATCAGAAAAGTTACGGAAATTAGGACTGGGGAGACTGTCTGTGGGACTTGTTGCTCCAAGACATAATCAGCTATACACCATGTCATTCTGTTGCTTAAAGGCCTTCAGTCATGGAGGTCTGTTCCGGGACTTCACTGCACAAATTATCAGAAAAGTGTTTTGATTTTGTTTTCACTCCTGATGCCAAATTCTTTCTAAAAATAATTTTATCCTATTTGGTCTTATATAAAACAAAACCTGTCTTCCTCTTTTTCACCAGCCTTTTGCCTATTTGAAGACTACTGGTAGGATCCTACAACAGTCTTTCCCAAGCCAGACTAAAGAGCAGCCATCCATCCATGCAAGCTTTCCATGACAGCCACAATATCTTGTCTGGGCATGGTGTCTATGCCCATCACTCCTGTCTGGATTGTCTCCAAGTGGCCAGCATCTTTCTATAAGGGCAAGAGTACCCGCCAAAGCAAATGCAGCTTTGGGATGATATTGCCAGTGCCAGGCACAGCAGAGAAAGAGTAACTTCAACAAGTCTTCAGACTACATGCATTCCACTGAGACATTTGCCAGTTTTGCAACGGCATGACCCTGCTTCATCCTCAGTACAAGGGAGACACCGAGGTGCTAGAGTGAGTGCAGAGAAGCTGGTCAAGAGCCTGGTGAACAAATCTTATGAAAGAGTTGATTGATACTGAGAAAGCTGGGGCTGCTTAGTTCGAGGAAGAGGAGTCTCGGGGGAGACCTCATCGCTCTCTACATCTATCTGAAAAGACATTGTAGAGATGTCAGTGTTGGTCTCTTCTCACAAGTAATTTGTGACAGAACCAGAGGGAAGGGCTTCAAGCTTCAGCAGGGTAGGTTTAGATTAGACATCAGGAAGAAATTCTGGTCAGGTACTGGAATGGGCTGCCCAGGGTGGTGGTTGAGTACCCATCCTGGATATGTTTAAGAGTTCCTTAGATGTGGTGTTGGGGGATATGGTTTAGGAGTGAACTTGTTAGTCTACAAGGGCTGATGGTAGGACTCAAAATCCCAGGGGTCTTTTCCAACCTGAATGATTCTATGATCCTCAGTTTGTAACCCACTATAACCCCCAGACATTGTTCAGAAGAACTACCGTCTGATCAGTTGCTCTCCATCTTGTATTCCTGCAGTTTATTTCTGCTGAACTACAGTTCCCTTGTACTTTTTTTACAGCTGCAGCCTATTCTTCCAGATCTTTTCCCTGTTTCTCAAGGTCATTCTGAACTCACAGATTGGTACACTCTTTCAGCCTTCTGTAAATGGAACTTATATAGTGTGTACTGCATCTCTCAGGTTGCTATCTGATGAGAGCTGGGCATTGATCTGCAGAACGCTTCTCCATACATCCTTCTGTTCTGATACTAGTTCACTCTCCTTGAAAACAAACCTGATTTTTTCCAAGCTAGCATTGTTCCTACCTAACAGCACTGCCATCTAGCCCAGGTTCTTCTTGATTCAGAGAATGTCACGTCACCCAACTTTATATACTCAAAAGACACGGTTTCAACTGTTTCTTCCCTTTCCATAAAGTCTGCTACAAACTGCTGCAGAAGGAAATTCAAGTGGTTTGACAATTCATTCTTGATAAATCCATGCTGGCAGCTATTCATTTTCTTATCTTTCAGTCACTTTCAAATGATTGGTTTGATTTTTCTTTTGTTCCAGAATTTTTCTGTGGACTTAAGTTAACACTGATTGGTCCGTAATTCACTGGCTCCTCTTCCCCACCCCCTTTGTTCAAAATGAAAGACACTATGTTTGCTCGTTTCCCAGCCTCTGGTAACCTCATGTATCTCACATGAGTTCTCAAAGATAACACTAACGGCTCTGAGATTGCTTTAGGCAAACCGTTAAATAGCCTAGGATGAAGGTCATCACCACCAGTCAATCTGAAAAAAAATAGAATTAATTTGTAACTCCATAAACTGTTTTTTCTTCTTGTGGCCACAATTTTATCCCTCATGTTGGTTTTGTAAGTCCTACTTTTGTAAGTCCTACTAATTGAAAACAACCCATTTTTTCAATGAAGCCTTCATTTAAAAAAAAAAAAAACAAAACCTGAAACAGGAGGCTTTTCAGAGTCATTAACAGCTCGTCCTCCTGTTAACCACAGAATCATTCCGGTTGAAAAAGAACCTTGGGATCTTGAGTGCAACCATCAACCCTACTTTACAAGTTCATCCCTAAACCAGACCCCCCTAACACTACATCTAAGTGACTCAAACACATCCAGGGATGGGGACTCAATCTACCCTGTTGAAGCTTGAAGCCCTTCTCTCTGGTTCTGTCACTAATTACCTGTGAGAAGAGACCAGCACCAACATGTCTACAATGTACTCTCAGATAGCTTAGAGAGTGATGAGGTCTCCCCTGAACCTCCTCTTCTTCAAACTAAATGTACACTGAGGATGACTACTGCTCACTTTGGCATCTCAAGCTACTTGCAGTAGTGCCTGGACCTTTCTAATCTTAGCCCTACATGGATTTTTGGGTACTTATTCTACTGGCATGTTTCTACTTTGAATAGGTTTCCTTCATGTTATATATGCAGAACCCAAATTTTAGCCAACTTGATCTCTCTGTTGGGTTTGTCTGTGCTTGTACCTTGATATCCCACTACTGAGGATCTGGCAGCTAATTCAACTTTACTTTCAACTATCAAATTTGCCCCTGGAGAAATTTTAGCTATCATTCTCTCAAGTCCATTTTTGTTACGTTGTTGTTCCTCCTTTGTCTGTGTGAAGATTGTGAAATCTCATTTCATGCTCAATTTCACCCAACTTGCCTATTGCCTTTGTTCTCTCAGCTACTTTCCCTTCATTGTCTAAAATATAAAAAAGCCTTCCCTTTGCCTGCATTTCTCCTTTCTATATAATAAACAAACAAAAACTAAAACTCAGTGCCTTCTGAGGGCTTCTTCAAACATCCTTTTCCCTCTATGGTTTTTCCACAAGAGGTATCTGTAAGCAGTTAAAATTCTAGGTGAACATGAAAGTTTCATTAATTTCAGACAAATCCTAACCCATCTGATCTTCACAGCTTGGTGATTTGTTGCTGTCATCTCAATATCTTTTCATCAGATATCTTTGTCACTCCTAACAGCACAGGCCTCAGGATATATCCTCACCTTTCCTTTAAATTCTCTATTTAATGATCTTCATTGATTCCCCTTCATGACCTTTTATTAGGGTACAGTAGTGAGTTTAGGACGTATAGTTGAAAGTTGTGAGGTTCATCTCGCATAGCAGGCTCTTCCCTACCTGCCCTCCCTGGTCTCAGGAACCGTAAAGGTGATGAGACAGGTCACACGAGCTGTTCCTGCTTGCAAAACTGCCCCAGTCAGGAATCCAGCAAGTCTGCAGCTTGCACACAAGGGACTGGCTGTGGCCATTGCCAGAGAAGAGTCAATTATTTCATAGAATCACAGAATCTCAGCATTTGTTGGTACCTTGGCCCTGGCCTAAAATGCAATTCATTTAGCTGAGTGAAGCTCCTGTCTGCGCTTTCCAATTTATGCTCCAAACATCCCCAGAAACATAACTGGAGCATCTGAACTAGGTGGTGGAGTGAATGTACAGGTTGGTGTCATTTTTGCACCTAGAGCATCCCACACTGTGTCACATAGTAATCCCCTGCCAACATAATGTGTGTCAGTGGAGCAGCCTGAAGCCTCAGGGAACCCATGTGTGTGAACCTCTGGGAAGGAAAACTGTTGCCTAACATGACCCTGGGTATTTCCTCAAGAAGATTTAGATGGAAACCACTACGGTACATTCTGTTCCACACGCCAGTCCCACTCCCCACAGCCCTTCCTCAGAATTGCTCTCTGCTCCTCCTGGGGCTCAACATGCAACAGGGCAGTGTTTGCATCTTCGTTTCATTGCATCCTATCATAGGTGATCTGGCGAGCTGCAAAACAGTCTAAGCTACAGAAACACACACAAGGGTCTGTCTCCTTTTGATTTCATCTTCAATTTCTGCATATTCTTCCTGTTTTCACACACTCAGAGAACATTAGAAAATGTTAGGGATTGGAAGGAAACTGACAAGATCATCCAGTCCAATCCCCCTGCCAGAGCACCTAGACCAAGCTGCACAGACAGGTGGGTTTTGAACACCTTCAGAAGTGAAGCAGCTCCTTATATTGATGTGGAACCTCCAGTGTTCCAGCTTACACCCATTGCTCATCGCCCTATCATTAGATGACACTGAGCAGACCCTGGCCCCATCCTCCTGACACTCACTTTTCACATATTTATAAACATTACTGAGGTCACCCCTCAGTCTTCTTTTCTCTAAGCTAAAGAATTTTACAAGTTTTCCTGTCAGTAGCCAATGAAAACGTCCTCTCCTATTTTTATTCGTACAAGGAATAACTGCTATTAGACATTCATTTACTCATGTAAGAGCTGTTCGTTCTACAAACAATATCCTACCAATATTGTCACAGCCTGCATTTATTCCCTTTATATAGGTTATTCTTCTATGAAATATTAATTCCAGTGGGTGCTGCTATATTTAGACTGTGGAGAAGTGTTTTCTGCACATTGTTGCTTTTGTATTCTGCCTGTTCCAGCAATATAAAAAAACCCAGCAAACTGCACTCCCGTTATCCTTCAGTTCTAAACCACGTATTTTTGGGGTTCAGGCAAGATCAGACTTTTTGCTTCCAGTTAAATGTCTTCTACACAACCAGTCTTTAAAGTTTAGCTGTCCTACTGTCAATAGAGTCTGGACTGCACAGACATGGGTTTTTCTAATCCTTTTCTGATTTTAAATTTGGTAATTTAACTACCTAGAGCCCAACCCTAGAAGTTTTTTCCACCTCAGGCGAGTCTTTGGTAACATGATGCAATTTTACTCTTTGAATAGTTCTTTTATGGTACACAAATCATACCAGCTTCAAGTACCTTGTATCTTCCTAGCAGAGTCACTTTAAACTGCTAATAAATAGTTTGCATAACTTCTTAGCCATGTGAAGTGTTAACAGCTGAATTACTACATGACTCACTCAGTAGATGATTACAAAAATTTATCTGGAGAATTACGGACAGTAGAAAATCTTAAGTCAATATAAAATCAGTATTTCACTTATTAAAAAATTTTTTGAGACTGACTGAATGCCCTGCAATTATCAAGTTCTTCTTGTATGCTTCAGAGAATTGGTAAGTACAAACTTTCTGAGGTCTTTTATTGCTTTCAATTGTGCTGCTTTATGTAAGAAAAAGATACTGATATGAAAAACCAAACCAAACCCAACCCCACAGAACAGCACATTCTCATACGTGCATCTGAGGGGAAATAAAACTTGGGAGAAAAAAAAAAATCTCATTTTCGAAAAGCTGCCAAATGCCCCTCATGACCATGAAGGTGAAAATTGTTATGAAGGAGCAACTGAGAACTGACACCATAAAAGCTACACGAAGCCCATACCAGAACTAGAGATTAAAGACACCTTCTTCAACACCTCCATGCCGTGCTATGGTATCAATGGAGCAAACTGGATGTACATAAATCCATGGGCCTAGATGGGATGCACCCATGAGTGCTAAGGAAGATGGTGAAAGTCATTGCTAGGCCACTCTCCATCATCTTTAGTAAGTCATGGGGACCAGGAGAGGTGCCTAGGAACTGGAGGATAGCAAATGTCACTCCAGTCTTCAAAAAGGGAAAGAAGGAGGACCCAAGTAACTATAGACCAGTCAGCCTCACCTTCCTCCCAGGAAAGGTGATGAAACAATTTAGTCTTGATGCAGTCTCTAGGCACACCAAGGACAAGAGGGTCATTAGGGACAGTCAGTGTGGCTTCACCAAAGGAAAGTCCTGCTTGACCAATCTGATAGCCTTTTATGAGGGCATAACCAGGTGAATAGATGATGGCAGAGCAGTGGATGCGGTCTATCATGACTTCAGTAAATCATTTGCATCGTCACAGCCAAGCAGAGGTCTGGACGACCAGGTAGTGAGGAGAATCGTGAACTGGCTGCAAGATAGAAGCCAGAGAGTAGTGGTCAATGGGACAGAGTCTAGTTGGAGGCCTGTATCTAGTGGAGTGCCCCAAAGGTCAGTACTGGGACCAGTCCTAGTCAATCTATTCATTAATGACTTGGATGAGGGATCAGAGTGCACTGTCAGCAAGTTTGCTGATGACACCAAGCACCAAGCTGGGAGGAGTGGTTGACACCCCAGCAGGCTGTGCTGCAATTCAGCGGGATCTGGACAGGCTGGAGAGCTGGGCAGGGAGAAATGTAATGAAGTATAATAAGGGCAAGTGTAGAGTCTTGCATGTGAGCAAGAACAACCCTAGGTACCAGTATAGGTTGGGGACTGACCTGTTGGAGAGCAGTGTAGGAGAAAGGGAGCTGGGGGTCCTGGTGGAGAGCATCATAACCATGTGCCAGCAATGTGCCTTTGTGGCCAAGAAGGCCAATGGCATCCTGGGGTGGATCAGAAGTGGGGTGGTTAGCAGACCGAGAGAGGTTCTCCTCCCTCATTACTCTGCCCTGGCGGGCACACCACAAGTGGAATTTTGTGTGTAGTTCTGAGCCCTTCAGTTTCAGAAGGGAACAGTATTGCTGGAGAGAGTCCATCATACAGCTACAAAGATGATGAAGGGAGTGGAACATTCCCCTGATGAGGACAGGCTGAGAAAGCTGGGTCTCTTTAGCTTGGAGGAGACTGAGGGGTGACACTCAATGTTTCTAAATATGTGAAGGGTGGGTGTCGGGAGGATGGAGCCAGCTCTTCTCAATGTCATCTAGAAAACCTTTCGAGGCCCCTTCCAATCCCTAATGATTCTATGATTTTATGATCTAGTGGTAGGACAAAGGGCAATGGGAGTAAGATGGAACATAGGAGGTTTCATATAAATATGAGAAAGAACCTCACAGTGAATGTGACAGAGCACTGGAATGGGCTGCCCAGGGCGGTTTATGGAATCTCCTTCTCTGGTGACGTTTAAAACCCGCCTGGATATGTTCCTGTGTGACTTGATCTAGGTGATCCTGCTTTGGTGAGGGTTGGACTAGATGATCTTTCAAAGTTCCTTCCGATCTCTAATGTTCTGTGATTCTGTATTTTCAACAAAAAGCTGAGCTCTTCAGAACAGTTTCTGTTTCTAAGAGATGCAACTATTTGGAAAATAGACTAATTGTATTTTACTTTAGTATAACAATAGGGAAATTCATTTAAGGTATAAATTCATGTCATAATAAAGATTAGAATGGGCTGTCTATCCTAAAACTACTAAATTTTAAGATAAACCGGCACTGCAGACAGTAAAGGTAGAATGTCACCCAATGGCATGATAGAAAGAACTAGTAATAAGTGCTTCATGGCTTATATATAAAGTTATATAAAAAGTAAAAAAGCATGAAAAAACTTTCATTTACTGATTTCCAAAACTTGGATTGCTAGCCCATAAAAAAAAGAAACAAGAAGAAAGAGAAGGTTTTACAAACCCTTATACTCATGTAATTACTGTCCTTCCCATGCTCAGACAGGGAAACTGCAAAGCACAAGACAATGAACAGTCCCTTGCACTCTTGAGCCCTTCCTTCTGGGCTTGGTTGTAAATGTCTGCACGACAAAACCCTCTTCAAGAGCCGAAAACTGACATGGCCCCATCTTCACTGAGAAAGACCTGAGAGGCCGCCAACATAGAGAGCTTTAAAGTTGCAGAGCTTTGTGCCAGCCGTTCTAGACACACTTATACAGCAAATTTTATCAGAGTATTATGTACATCTTACAAAGGAGCTACAATTGCACCGGCACTGGTAACAGAGGGGTTTTTCCCTTGACTTAAGAAAACAAATACAAGTCTTGCATAGAAAACCAGTTATAAAAGGAGAATTAACAAAGTAGAAATTGGATTATATGGTAGGAATTGCAAACAGGCACGGATCTGTTTGTGATACCTGCTACTCAGATCTTGAAAGCTGAGCACCCTAGTTTGCCTCATGAAAGCTAATTCCTGCTCTCCCAGCCTCTCACTGTGTCATGAGGAGAATCATTTGAAGTTTTTAGACCCATGCTCCTCCACCACTACTGGACTGTCATTTTCAGTTAACAACTTCCCAGTTCATCTGGGGATTGATTTGATAATCCCCAGACTTTGAAAAAGCAGCTGCATTGGATTAGAAAACCTGATATGGAGTCCAATGAAGTCAGCTGAGCCTTCCTGCAGATGATGAGAAATCATAGTTATGGTAAATGACAATATCCTTATAACATATATGGTAGTCTTCTAATCTCTTGTACATCTAAGGGATGCAGATTACCCAGGATTTATTTGTTTTAATTTGTAGATACATACAGTGTGCCTTTGCTTTATGGTACCCAAAGCTGCTGAAACTAAGGGCCAGGTATTATGTAATCTCTGCCGTTTTTTACTGTGTGATAATAGCAAGTTTTACAAGGGATCTTGAAAGAGGTTAATAAAAAGTCGGCTCAAAATGGAATCATGTCTCATTCAGCAAAACCAAAGCAATTCAAGATTAATTGCATTAGAACACAAACTCAGGCAAAGCTTTCCAAGGAGATTAAACCACACCAACTAATGCAACAGGATTTAACAAACAGGCAAAGTGCATCAAAGAGCTTGGAGAGAAGCAATCTCCTGTGCTGGAAAGGAAATTAAATACTTCTAGTACATTTTCAAGTGCATATCCCCCATCTGTTTTAACATTCAAAGTGACAGGACTCTACAACATCTGTTAGAAGATAAATTGCAGCCTAATGGCCTCACTGCCATAACAGTTTGGTCTTCTGGAGTTCATACTCAAATTCACCTTTTTATTTTTTTTAAGGGAAAGCTATTATTTATCATAGAGATATATTTATCATATCTCTTTCCAAAGCGGGAGAACCTTGGTTGGTTTCAGAATTTTGAACAATAAAAAATACCAAGCCAAGCCAAGCCTGCGTATTTGTTTCACGGGGCTGTCTCTGTTTGGAAACTGAATCAGACTGAACACGTGAGATTGTTCCCTGACATCTGGACAGTACTCAGATAGAAACCTTCTAAGAAGAAAACACATCATCAGACTGTTGTAGAGGTAATTTGGTCTGAGTGAACGCTGAGATGTTGTCCAGGAAGGTGTTAGGATGAACATTATCACAGAACATTAGGAAATGGAAAAGACTTTGAAAGATCATCCAGTTCAATCCCCCCCACCACAGCAGGATCACCTAGATCAAGTCACACAGGTACATGGCCAGACAAGTTTTAAATGTCTCCAGAGAAGCAGACTCCACAAGCCCCCTGGGCAGCCCATTCCAGTGCTCTATCACCTTCACTGTGAAGAAGTTCCTTCTCATAGTAGTGTGGAACCTCCTCTGTTCCCGCTCACACCCATTGCCCCTTGTCTTATCATTAGATAACAATGAGCAGAGCCTGGCTCCATCCTCCTGACAGCCACCCTTCACATATTTATCAATATTAATGAGGGTCACCCCTCAGTCTCCTCTCCTCCAAGCTAAAGAGACCCAGCTCCCTCAGCCTTTCCTCTCAAGGGACATATTCCACTCCCTTCATCATTATGTAACTACATGCTGTCTTTCAGGTGACGCTCACTTAAGGAGGCGACAGTCAGGTAAGTGAAATCACACAGAAAATCTATAACTGTGGTATAAACTGCATAAGGTGCTCCAAGCAGCAACCAAGAGGCTCGGCCAAATTCTGCTTCTGGCAATTACTCTGTGTCACTGTAAGAACTCCTGCCCAGCCCCCACAGCGTCAAGGAAACACAATTTTCCTCTTTGTGTCATTGGCATCAAATTGATCTTTACTACAGGTTTGCTACCTGAAACTGCAAAGGGATCCTGCAGCAAGAAAGGCAGCAGCAATCTGCAGCTGCAGCCCTGCTCTGGAGCTCCTCCAGGTACCATGCAGACATCTGCTCACCACACCAACTGGCTAACAAGGGAAAGAACACATCCCTTTAGCACCCAAATGAACCCATGCTGAGTACACACGGAGTAGCAACACAAACCAGAATCTCCACTAGTCTCTGTGTGCTGCAATACTTTCCAAGAAACAATTTGCATTTCCAGCTTGCACAAATGAGTTTTTCTTCTTTAAATGGTGCAAAGACGACTGTACTCATCAGACGAGGTAAGGCACATGCTTCGTGTCTACAGTGCAGAAGAGGTCAAAGCATTGCTCACCACCCCATGAATAAGAACACAAAAGGGCATTGTAAATTCCAAGGCAGAGAACAAAACAAGGAAGGGAGTCAGGTGAAACCCTAGAAATATTACACGTATTAAGTTTAATACCCAGCTGAGAATTGGGTTACTATGCAGCCTTTCACAAACTGCTGCTTTTTTATGTTGCAAAAACTTCTCTGTGATAGATGCAAATAAATTAATGCTGTCATTAATCTTTCCATTTATATCTTTCTCACTCCTTATGTCTGCTTTCATCGTTGCACTTACCATACTTAAGTATATGTTAAAGAGACTGTCATTTTCCCTTCTGTATCTACTATTTCTTCAAACAAGCACTACTGGATTCTAAAGGAGGAAATGCTGATTTCTGAACATTATCTTTTGTTCTTCATATAAACTAGAGAGTACTCTGGATGATAGTATCCCACTGAAATCCTTAGATATGTTAGGAAGATCAAAATAAACTATAACTCTGTTCTCTATAAAAATGCTTTTGTTTTTAGGCTATTAAGCAATAAGATACATGTCATCTATGTAAAAAAAAAACATCCTAAGAGATTTTGTTTCCATTAAAGCTTAAATGTTGAAATCTCACAACTCTAATTAGTCATGTTGGCAAATTTTAGAGTACTTATGTGACCAAGGACAGTTTGATGTTGTCTGCAAAGGTCACAGGGCTGGGATCTTATTCTGCTGAGAAAGGCTGCACTGAAGAGATAAGCAGTCTTATTTAAAGGAATAACTTATTCACCCAAGATCCTAGAGTCACAAAAGCACTAGGTAGTTTTCCCAGATGTACTGCAGCCCTCAGCACAGTACAGAATACCTAGAAGAAAAGAATTCCTACTCTACTCTCCACTCTGTTCTGCATGCAACCCTAGTACATGGATGCTGCAACTGCCAGCAAGCCTGTAGCACATAAGCAGACTGCATCTGAACACGACACAAACGATACACCCCAAAATTATCAAGAAAAATATTAGAACACAGGGGTGCAACCCAAACGCGTAGCTGCTCTTAAAGTTTGGAATGGTCCAGTCTCCTGTGCCACGCTCCTAATATCATCACTTATACTACCTGAAATGTGTAAGCAGTTCAATGAGCAGAATTAGCCTTGTCTCCAGATTGGTCATTTAGTCACTGCCCAACCTTAGTCTAACCAGTGTAGCTAAAACTTTCCCAAAGTGACTGTGCTACTGCAAGGGAAGGCAGGCGTTACCCATCATGATCAACCCAAATTCCCACAGCCTTGTCAGATGCCAGAGGAAGTTAAACACTTTCAGAGTCTCACAGTATCAGCAAGCATCTCTTCCTGCTTCCTTTCAAAGATCCCATTCTCTAGAAAAATTGTAAGTATATCATCATTTATACTACCTGAACTGTGTAAGCAGTTCAATAAGCAGAATTAGCCTTGTCTCCAGATTTGTCAGTTAGTCACTGCCCAACCTTCAAAGATCCCATTCTCTAGAAAAATTGTAAGTAGCCAATATTTCTCATAGGAGGAAATAAACATAACCACAATGAAGGATGATGCTGGGGTCTTCAACACTCTGTGCCTCTCACTCTCAGTGCCTGCAGTGGGCTTGAAAAGCAGCTCAAACATCGTCATTTGTCTGGGACAATTTGTGATTTACAACTTTATTTCCCAGGGTAAAGTCTACAGCTTTACCTGCACCTCATGCCCACACAAATAGCTCACACCACACGAAGAGTTAGAGAAGAATTTGCATACAATTATACCCTACAGAAGGCCGTTCACATGCTAAAGGCTTGGGATCCTCTTGACACACTCTGCTCTACTCCCAGGATTATGCTGCCTTTCAGATTACCCATTTTTTAAAACATATTTCAGAAGCACTTGATGAAGTTTTACTATCCACAAATTAATGCTCTATGGGATAAACATACACTGAACAGATTACCCTGATTCTCAACTTCTAACAGGTTTATAACTATCTATAGTTTAGAAACATCTGCAAGTTTATTCAACAGACATTTTTAATAGAGCCTGATTGAACTGGGTTCTCACGTTAACCACTCTCTACCATTAAGGAAAGAGTTACTAGAATGGAGACGGCAGAAGGCAAGTGCTCACCACAACCCTCTCCACAGGCCACCAGGAAGAGGCTACTGTAAGACCCTTCTTATTAAAAGCACTTTGAGGAACCTGCAGCACCACTGCCCCTTCACGCTCCTACTCGTACACTAAGAGGAGTTACTCATGCTGCATAAATCAGATAGCCAAGTTGTTCTGCAAGACTGATTTACTGTTTCCTTCAGTGAATGGTATTTATTTACACTTAAATTTGGACCTGCTTACAGAGGCAGAAAAGCTTTTTCTTCCCCATCCTCCAGTGCACTGGTTTCTTGCCACACCACACCACCCCCACTCCCCACCCCACCCCCCCCCGAACAAAAAACATCTCATCTCTTCTCAAAACAAGCTTTCAGCAGACAAAGTAAACCGAGGTGGCACAAACATAGGAAGGAAGGATTAGTTGCATAAAAAAACCAAGACAAAAAGTTAATTGCCCTTTCATGTCAATACCCATATTGGCAAAACAACGTCGCATTTTTCATCTTAGCACCGCCTGCAAACACATCTTCAGAAACGCACTCTAGCGAGCTCTCTAAGGCAGATAAAGACAAGGCTTATGCAGACAAGTTTGCCAGCTCTGGGGAAAGGAACTAAAACTTTTGGTGTATGGTCATTAAAATTTTTGAAATCTAGGTCCATATTTTCAGCTGCAGCCTGTGGTTGTATGCTGACAGAGGGGAAAAAACAACACATACATATGCACAAATGCAAATTCGGCACGAACACAGCTGGGCCCATGAATAAAATTTGCATGCACAAATTTAGAAGCGAGTTTGAGTCCAGATGAACGATTTGATCATAAGAGCTTTAAATAAGCGTTTATGTAAGCAAAGATTGGAGCCGGCGACTATTAGAGAAGTGTATTAGCTGAAATAAATTACCAGAGAAAAGAGAGCTCTCTCGGATAGTGCAGGCAGCCTTTTCTCCCCTTCTCCTTTCCCTGTCAGTTTTTGCAAACTCGTTTGAGGTGTTGATAGGGGAGTTGCAAGCATCTCTTGTACAAAGCCAGAGCCAAAGCACTGCACCGGTCCTGTAAGAGGGACGGAGCATTGCCTAAGAACACCAGCATTGCTCAAGGCTTCGAAAACTTTTTTACATCTCAGTCCGGACAGAGTGATGGGTGCTCACTCCTGCTCTGCTCTTTGCCAGAGCGAGCAGATCAACTCTATGCACTGACGTTTTTTCACAAGAACAAATTTGCATCACAGCAGCGCCCGGCAGGGTGAGAAGCAGGCTCGCTCTACGCCCATAGGTATGCACTCCGCCCTGTGAAGTCACGGCAAAATGCCTCACTGGCATCGCACAGGCACCATAAGGACACACAGCCTTTACATTCAGGCTTATTTCAGCCATCAAGCTGGAAAGGTAGGGGCAACTGAAACCTGTAGGGGCAATGAAACACAAGGTTGACTCCCTTGCTTTCTCCTTAGAAAGCATGTTAGGGATTTCCAAGAGTAAGTTGTGCATCCAATTCCTTTAAAATTGTGCCAAGAGGAAAGTACAGAGTTTGCAAACTTTTAGAGGGACACTGATTTTGTTCAGGCACATCTCAAGTGGTGAGATATAACATGACTTTCTGAGAGTGTGTTTTCTTCCTTCTTTGAGCAACAAAGAGCAGCTTCCTGCTGTGCCTTTCCCCATGTTAAAGCCAGCCAGGGCAAAAGAAACTAGGAATCCCAGTAGAGATGCTCTACTCAGGTGATGCTCAGCAGTGGCTGTGGCCTCTGTGACTGCAAAGGTTGACCAGAGCTATGGAAGTATTAATAGCCTGAAAAAGAAACACGTTCACCTGGTAGCCATGGCCAAACTGCATGCCACGCTCAGTGGGTCGAATGCCCATGAGCTCCTCACCAGCAACGGCTGCTGCCTCTCCTCCCAGTGCCTCCACTCAAACTTACACCCAGACACATGTCCCGTTCCAGCACGAATATTTCTCTTCTCCCCTAGGAGCAAAGCTCCTTCAACATGTGCCGTCTGCTGTGCCAGCGAGACCTGGCACAGCAGCAGGGTACAAAAGAACATCCCTGACACTATATGAATATTCATGGTTTATGAATATTCATTAAATTAGCATCTTTATGACTGGGCCACCAGATTCACAACTGGCGTCTCTGGGAAGGGGTTATTGTATTTTAATTAAATACCAGACAATTACTAAACAGTTATATTCTTTGGGATTTAACTGATATGAAAGGGATAGGTATAGAGCTACAAATGTTCAGAGCGACTCTCCCTCCACACACATTTAATGCTAATGAAAGTCATGTGTAAGCACTGAAAAGGGAAAAAAAAATTCCTCTATATGAGAAACCAAAATAGCTTCAGATTATCTTTTTAATAGATTCATACTGTGTGGGAACCTTCAGCATTTCCCTGGTGCCTAAGCAGACCAGAATAGCAAAGTAGTTATTATATCTGTCTTCAGTGAAGAAGAGACCACATGTTCACAGATATTTGTACAGCACCTAGCGCAACAGGGCTCTGATCTGTGCATCTGGCACTGCTGTAGTATTTAAATAGCAATAATAATGATATAAAGCAATCTTTGTCGATTTCATGAGAGAACAATCTAATCTAGTTATCAGATTATAGCTCATTAAATGCCACACAGAAAAGGCTATCAACACTTCTACACATTTACTGGCCTAAAAAGAATTTTAAGCCATTAATTGCTTCCATAACGTGGGGTGAATTTTCAGCATGGTGCCTGGAAAATTAGGCACGCAGGCTGTGTAATTGTTAATGGGAATTGTGACCGAATTTTCACGCCTGGCACTGAAAGTTTGCCCCTTGCAAAATATTTACATAATTTGCTAGTACATTTGCCATATCTTTTGCATGTTAATTTAACTTCAGTGACAATTCCTTGACAAAGTACCACCACCACTGTATTAAGAGTAACTTTTGACATTTATATAGTACTTTCTCTGAGTTATCTCGGGCTATAACTTGCAAATCATTACACATGGAATCTTCAAGGATATTCCTTTCACTGTTATTACAGGGCACAGCCCTTGCCTGTCAGGGAAGGGAATTGACCACCACTTGGTTGGGCTTTTTTCTGTTTGGGCTCTAATTCTGTAGCATAGTTGGATTTTTTGTAAGTGCTCACACCCAACCCCAGTGCTTTCAGCATTAACAGACTTGCTTGCAGTTGCCACATTTGATGTTTTGGTGCAGAATCTAAGGGCTTTCTTTCCCCATAATGCATACAAGAGTAAGGATTCAACACCTCCATACCCCTAGCACTTCTCCAAGCTGCCATGAACTGCCTGTGGCAGGGAGGTGGGATCACATTAAAGGTTCACGGTTTCACACAGCTGTGTCTTTGCCTGGGAGCACAGTGGTATTTTACAGGCAGCTTAAGCTTTTAAGTATTAGCATCTGTCCTCTTAGCAGCTCTTGCTGGTGGTTTGGGTGGCCAGGAGACTACCTGTACTGCCAAAAATGAGAGGGAAATGCTATCTTGTCCTCCCCTTCCAGACAGGCATCCTTCCTTTATTTTGCTCCAGAGGAAGAGTAGCAGCATGTAGAAGCACAAGTCACATTCAGCTGCTCTGCAGCACTGATAGCAGCACAGTTATGAACCAGTCATGTGCTGCAAAAGCATTCTGGGAATAGAGATGCAAATGAGCCCTCTAAGTCCCTTCCCAAAGGACAGTAAACAGGGACCTTTCATAACATAGTATTTCACTCCAACACTTGGGGCTCAATTCCAATTGGGTCCTTTATCAGGTTGAACCATCGCATATCCAAGTGCGAGAGACACCCACAGGTCTTGCATCACACCCGCAGAGCGTACCACAGCCCCTGCTCTGGACCCGGGCAGTGAAGCACACCGTATCTTCTCCAGTTTGAATATAACGCTTCAAATGGAGCCGACTACAAATCAGCCAACTTACGAGGGGACTTGCAACCAGCCAATATTTCTGCTTCACCAAAGCAAAGGCAGGTGTGTCCACAGAGCTGGGGACAAGACTGTGCTTTCCCCCTAACCTTTGGCCAGCGCTAACAGTCGTGCTTATGCAAACACATGCTGAGGGATCTTTCCTCTGCTGACCTGCTTCTACTGCAAGTGCTTTGCCTCCTGCTACACTGGACTTTGCCCTAGTGAAGACTAAACCCTGCCCTGTCCAAAGTAACTTGGGGCAGTGCACAGCCACCCTGCGTGTGAACCGTTTGGACAATATTTCTATTAAAACAGGTTGAAGCTTTCTCCAAGTAACTTACACCGCATACTGTTTGCAGCGCCTCTAAGTGCTTATGCATACAGTGTTTTTAGTGAACGTGTTTACATATCACATGTACTGCCGAATAGCAGCTGATTCCGAGCATTATTCTTCAAAATAGCGAGAAGGAAGCAGCTATGTATTTGATGTTACCAGGACTATGCCTGACTAAAACGGGAGCATGCATCATGCAACAGAAATGCAGCTCATGCACAGGCTTGGGTGTGCACATGACTAATCTAGAAAGTGATAGATATCCTTGGGAAGGGATTCTGTTTCCCTAAACAGAGCATCTACAGTTAATCATTTTTCCCTAGTGTTACCCACACAAGAGCAAGATGCTGCCAATGAGAACCTGGTTTCCAAACTGTTGGGTAGAGAAGAAGAAAGGAAGTGCTACTGTCTGTGAAGACAAGCAGTAAAGCGGGACCCTTACTGGAACCAATTGCCAAAATGGGAACTGGTTGCCAAAATGCAACCAGTTGTACCAGATCAGATTTGCTTGACTTCAGCAGAGCAGAATCCATCCCAGCTACTTATATATGAGAGAAAAATGTCTGTCATTTTCTATCAGTTACTCATTTCAGATATCAGATAATCTTTTCGAGTGTCTTAGGAGTTTGAAGCTTCTTCTTAAATTCGATCTAGACTTTTAGGAGCCTGCGTAACACTGCCTTCCAATGACACTTAAGCTCCTAGAGGTGCCTCAATGACTCAAAAATGAGATTATAGCACCTCTGAAAATACTACCCTGCTACCCTCTGTTCAGAGATGAATTAGTGGTTCAGTCAGGTCTGGGAAAGATTTTGTTGTTTTTTTTAATTACAATGTTCCTTCTGTGGCCTTGGGAAAATCATTAGTCTCCCTGCCTTGGTTTCTTCATCAGTGAGACAATTATGTATGAATTCCACAAGCTGTTCTCAGGATTTGACAGTATTCATTAGACTGAATAAAAATGAATGCCCTGAAGTGTCAACCAGTTTTATTTAGTCAACAGCTAAAATCAAGAGACTGCACTAGGGTCTCTACTATATGGCAGCCCAGCTCCTCAGAGGCACTCCAGTCCTTTGGCCGTTGTCCTTCCCATCGCAAGGTCCCCCTGCCACCCTCAGGCTCTCCCTCTCATTGCTCCTGACCCAAGAGAAGAGAAATCAGGTTGGTTTTTTTTTTTTAACCCACAGTCCATCTTCAAAATTCCCTTCAAGAAGGGTTTTGTTCCTCCAGAACTTTTCCCTGCCCAAGCTGCCGCCCGGTTGCCCTGGGTCTCATGCTGCTTCGCCCGCAAGCTTTTTGGCGCAGCAGAGGGGCCTTACCTAGAGTCCGCATCACACGCGACATCCCCCTCGGAGTCAGCGTAAAGCTCAACACACGCGCTACGAGCCTTTGCTGGATCGGGGCCTACTCTTCTAAAGTGCTGCGTAAGCCTGTGTTGCCGCAGCGGAGAACTGTTGAGCAAACCAAATATTACAAAATATTTTTTGTTTTAAAAATGGACCTGCCGCTCCATTCACACTGCTCCTGCGAGCCTCACTGCGGGAGCAATATTAGACACAGAGCTTCCCGCTAGCAGGGCCGCAATGGGAAAAACGCTAGCAATTATTCAAAGCAAATGTAATTTTCACACTGCCGCTATTTAAAACACTCAGAGGAGAAAACAGTTCATCGCACTTGGAAAAAAAAAAAAAGAAAAAAGCGCAATATCTTTTTTCCGCCTCCTCCCCCGCACCTCACACCCCCCCTTTTAACTTTTACTTGAAGTGTTTGAGGATCAAGAGATCTTCCCTGTTCATCGTGAAATAAATCTGACATCACACTCAAAGCTTTTCAGCACTTATCCTGATTAGCCAGATAGTAAGAGGTTCTGCAACGGGAGCTGGCTGGGATTAGCTGTTTCCCCGTTCACCCCGGGTGCTATGTGTTGCCCCGTGGTGCCTTTTGTTGCTCAGGGATGCCGAGAGCGATGCTCCCCCACCGCCAACAGTGACGTTTTGCCACATGATGCTAGCAAGGTTGCTTTCACGCCATAGAGTGTAGGGACCCATTCATTAGCTATTAAAGCTTTCATTTCCATAACAAAACTGAACAGTCAGCAAAATAAAGTTGGAGGCAAAATATGCTTTAGTAGTAACAAGTGATTTCCTGGGGGCATTAACACACCGCTACATGATAAACCTGTCTGGCTGGTAGGGACATAGCAGGTGCAAAGAATATCTAGACCTTTCAATACGATTCAGCCAGATTGCTTGGTGAAAGCCACCTCTGCGATGTGGAGTTGAGCTTAATCAAGGATGCAGCGCACAGATCTACACTACCATTTGACTGTGTGTATTCTGTGGTCCAGTGACAGACACCCATACATGGCTTTGAGTCAGAGGTCTGAGGGGAAAGAGATGAAAAAAAAAGGAAAAGGAAAAAATCCACAACAATTTAGGCAACTAATTCTACTCATGCCTGGGGCATAAGATCATGAACATTTAAACTTACGTGAAAGTTTTCAGGGCCTTACGTATTTTTTTAAGCCAGACCCTAGGGGAATCCTAGAATCATTCAGGTTGGAAAAGACACTTGGGATCATCGAGTCCAACCATCAACCCTACTCCTCAAGTTCACCCCTTAAACCAGATCCCCCAACACCACATCTAAGTGACTCTTAAACACATCCAGGGATGGCAGCCCGTTCCGGTGCCTAACCACTTGCTTTGGGAAGAATTTCTTCCTGATGTCCAGTCTAAATCTACCCTGTTGAAGCTTGAAGCCTTTCACTCTGTTTCTGTCACTACTCACCTGTGAGAAGAGACCAGCACCAACATCTCTACAATGTCCTTTCAGATAGCTGTAGAGAACAATGAGATCTCCACTTAGCCTCCTCTTCCCCAAACTCAACAGCCCAAACTCTCTCCATCTCCCTTCATAAGATTTATTCTCCAGGCCCTTCACCAGCTTTGTTGCCCTCCTCTGCGCTCACTCCAGCACCTTGATGTCTCCCTTGTGCTGAGGTGCCCAAAACTGGACCCAGTACTCAAGATGTGTCCTCACCAGTGCTGAGTACAGGGGGGACAATTCACCTCCCTACTCCTGCTGGACACACAGTTTGTAATCCAGACCAGGATGCCATTGGCCTTCTTGGCCACCTGGGCACCCTGCTGGCTCATATTCAGCTGCCAACACAAACAGAAAAAAAGCTTTATTCCAGGGATCTCTCTTCACACAATGCTTCTTTCAAATTCATCCTAAAGCCTAGGATTTACCTTCCCTGCCACACACCTGCAGCACTTGGTTTCCCAGACTCAAGAAAACTGTTACAAATCACACGCCACACTTTATGTCAAGCACAAGCCATTCTCATTTCATCTTCCTTCAAATAACAAACAAAACACGATACCCAGAAACAGATTAAATGTCTGTTTCAAGAAGTTGCATTGTTTTCTTTCTAGAGAAACAACAAAAATTGCACGAATCTAACAGCCATCACAGAATCACAGAACATTAGGGATTGGAAGGGACCTCAAAAAATCCAGTCCCCCTGCCACAGCAGGATCACCTAGATCCAGTCACACAGGAACATGGCCAGGAGGGTTTTAAACATTTCCAGAGAAGGAGATTCCACAACCCCCCTAAGCAGCCCCTTCCAGTGAGCTGTCACCCTCACCACGAATAAGTTCCTTACCGTATTTATATGGAACCTCCTCTGTTCCAGCTTACACCCATTGGCCTTTGTCCTATCATTAGATGCCGCTGAGTAGAGCTTGGCTCGATCCTCCTAGCACCCACTCTCCACATATTTATAAACATTAATGTGGTCACCCCTCAGTCTCCTTTTTTCCAAGCTCAAGATTTCCAACTCCCTCAGCCGCCTTTCCTCATCAGGGAGATGCTCCACTCATTGTGGCTCTGCACTGGACTCTCTCCAGCAATTCCATTGTCCTTCTGGAACTGAGGGGCCCAGAACTGGACACAACATTCCAGATGCGGACTCACCAGTGCAGAGCAGAGAGGGTTCAGACAGCCCCTGGGCGCACAGCCAGGCAGCAAGGAGGCAGTGGTTCCCAGCGGCTGTCTGGAAGCATTCTAGATGCAGCACTGATGAATGGAAATGCGAAGTGAACCTCAAACTCAAAGAGGAGCAAAGGGACTGAAACAACTTTCAAACACACATTTGTAATGAACTGAAAGAGGTTGTGAAGCGCTTGTGCAGAGGAAGATTAGCACTCTCCTGTCAGTGTTCTGTCTCCCTACACCAGCTCTGCCAGGGTCAAAAGACCTTCCCCTGCTCAGCCCTTGCAGTTAGTAGTAGCGCTAAATTACCCACCACTTGTGGAAAGCTTCAGACACCACAGAGATCACCTCAAAATGCCAGTGTAAAACACTAGCTAACTAGCAATACGGTTTCTTTCTGTCAGTATCAAGTTCAAACAATTTTTCCAAAACAGAGGTTCTAGTTTCTTATACCTATTGAACTAGATGCAATCCCGTGGTCTTCAGAAGCAAGAAGCTAGAAGACATTGCAACAGTGGTCTTTTACAGTCTTAAAATCCCTGAACTTTAAAATCTTATGCTGTCACCTGCTGAAAGACGTTAGGACGACAGGGAAAGCAGTTCTGCTACTTTAAAAAAACAAAACAAGCAAAAAAAAAAGAGTGAATTAATTTAGATTTATCTCTTTTGGAACACATCGCTTGAAGCAGTTGCAATACTTCAGCTGGGACAGGTATGGTAACTTGTTGTCTTTGAAGCATCCCAGCTTGCACATTTCTAATTCAGCAGCTCCAAGAGTAAAAAGAAATAGCTGCAGTTACTATGCTTACACACCTTAAGGTTTCCTTCTTCCTACAGGCTTCACAAATGGGTCTCAATTGATTCTTTTCTTGCTAAAAGAAGTGCAGATGATTGTGAGGTGGAGTAGATAAGATAATGGAAGACAAAGTCAAAGGAAGAAAGATCAGGGTTGTTGGGAGATTTAGAAGCACTAACAAGTTGAGGACTACACATAATTCTTTACGAGGGCACAAATGATTATAAATAAGTCACACCAATTGCTAAAAACCCTGCAAGGTAAAATGCACCAGACACAAAAGGAGAAATAAGGAACAATAGAATTGTGCCACTGTTGCAGCTGTTCAGAAAAAAGCATTTTTCAAAGAAGTTTTAATCTTGCCACTGCCTTGTCTCCAGGGTTTAGGAGTTTGCTTAGTGCTAGGTCGATGCTTGGTCAGGCTATAACGCTTCATGGTTCTTGACACAGCTCTGAAATAGAAGCTTTTACTCTGGAGACAGCAAACAGCATGGAAGAGAGAAGAGGCAGACATTTGTATTTCTGTATCACAGGCTTTCATTGCTCTGTAGTGCTCTATTTGGCAAATAGTTCAAGATTTTGGAGCTGCAAGAGCAGAGTGCCTGGGTGTTAGGAAAGACATGCATGCATGCAGGTTTTAATTCAGAGAATAATTCGATCTCTGATATTATGATCTCCTCATATTTCCTGCAAACCTGAAATTCTGTTTGCAGAAGTATATTAAAATACAAGTTTAACCTGAAAACAAGACACAGTGCTTCCCCAAAATGCTCCTTCGTTTGCTTGTACTCTACTACTCGACATTTTCCCAGGAAAATTTCAGAAAAATACTTTTGGGCTTTTACTGTTTTAAGGATTTTTTAAAATTCTGCCTTGTTTGGAAATTTGGATGGTGCAATCACAAGAGTCATCACTGCAGGAGGAAGGGACTGAGCCTCCTGTGCCTTGTGTGGGCATCATCACTAGCAGTGACAGAGACACGGAGAGGCTGTGCGTGTCCATGAAAGCAGCAGAGAGAGATTGTAAGCTGCAGTTTGGAAATTCTTTCAATTCTCTGAGCGAGAGACAAAAAAAAGAAACCCAAACCGTTGAACCATCCCCCACGTGAGGAGATCAAGGAAAGGTTTGGGAAACACATGAGTGAGATGGGCCTGATTGCCAAATGCTACAGAAGGTTCCTGCAGCCTCCATCTCCATCACCTGAGCGACAGACTAGCAGAGATAGCCAGGACTATTTTTAGCTAACGAGAAAGGGGGAAGCTGATAATGTGTTAATCACAGCACAAATCACAGATGCACACACCAGTTCCAAGGTGTCACGTATATGACGAATGCAAGCACAGGGGGAAGTGGAAGGAATCCGTACACTGCTGTGAGGAGCCTCAATAATAAATGAGAGGAATTGGAAGTGCCTGTGAATGCCAGTTCTGAAATATCAGAGTAGAAATGTTATGTAGCTACCCTGCTTAATTACAGTAGTCCTTGTCGCTGCTCTTCTGGGGTGTTAACTGGGGCCCTTCTCTTCCTTTTATGCTGCAGATCATCACACACAGGTGACTCTTAGGGTGCCAGGAAATATTTGTGCACATCTGCTTTTTTATGTAACTGCTGGTGCCTTGAACAGGCTACCATCAGGCATTCTGTGAACGGCGACCGGTGAGCCACTAATTTAATTGCTGGATGTGTCACAGACTACATAGATTACATCTGCCATTCTAACGTGCCTTTTGCAGTCTTACCCAGATATAGGGGGAGAAATAAACCCACATATTGTTCTGTGCAACAGATAAAAGATCGAGCCGTAAGACACAGAATTATTAAAAACTGCACCCTTCACCTAGGAATCTAATAGGATTGATGGTACAATCACAATGACTGCCCAGTTACAGCGGGACTATCCATATACAATATCTGAGGGAAAACCATATCTTTCACACTTCCTGTCTCCAGTGTCCCAAATTTAATATACCTTCAAAATTTGTCAAGATTTCCCTTCATCATCTTGCATCTCCTTGCAAGGGAGTGCTCTCTTTCTTTTCTCCCTAAGGTCTTTGATCTCCAGAAGGCAAGAGACATGTAAGATGAACTTCATTTTATTAAATAAGTATTTCCTTTTTTTGTTCTTTAAAATGGTCACTTTGGAGAAACATTTCCATTCAAAAGTGATGTATATTCCTAGCTTGTAGAAGAACGCACCCGGATGGAGAAGCCGAAAGAGAATTTCCTCTCTGGACGGAGAAAGGTTGCTTCTTTCCAAGTTCCATTTTCTCAGTTGTTGAGTGATTATCAATTATGTAACAGTGACATTTTGTAAAGTGTCATCTGTGGGTGGTAGTGAATTGGAAGTAAGAGAATGTCTTCCACAGAAATGAACTTGTCAAGGTTGGTCATTAGCTGGCTTTTGGGGCCACGGGAAATGCAGTAGTAATGATAATAATACTCCTCCACTTGTTTTTTTTCAGCCCCACTCTAGAAAACACCAGAGAAGACTATGTAGAATTCTCTGAATCCATCCGTAAGATATTTTAGAGCACAATAAAAACCCAAATTTGTCGTTGCTAATATACCATCAAGTCATTCAGCAATTTGTTTTACAGATTCTTCTGAATGGCGAATGGTTCACCAGTGGTGAATTGAACAGTGAATGGTTCCATTTTGTACTGGAGTGCCATGAGTAGCCAGTAGCTTGAGGTTTAAGCTGTCACCAAAAAGAGAAAATCTCCAATTTCTGTTTGGATTCTTACCCTGCAGGGAATTGCACCAAAGGGTGTTAAAATCAGAGTCTGTGCCCTAGTCACTGGGCTGTTTAGTTTTCACAGACACTGGTGATGTGTGTTTCATTCCTTCCCTAGCCCCTTCCACCATATGTTCCATATTTTCAACGTTGCCATGAAAAGCCATATCAAAACACTCCACATTACACAAATGTTTGCCACAGAGTCCTGTAAATGTCAGACAAGTCCAGTTTAGGAAAGCAGGACTAGTTTTAAATAACTAGAACCACTTACAACTGCAATAGTGGGTCTCTGTCCAAATGATATGCTCCAACACAACCACAACTCCTTGACTGGCACTGACAGCAAACTAGACTTACGATGAGTGTTATTATGGTGACATCAAACAGCTGATCACCCTCTCCTGAGCATGGCTTGGCGGTTATAATATTCCTGACTGAATCAGCAGAATTCTTGATTGATTTCACTGAATGTTCAACAATATGGATCCTGGTATGCACAAAACATCTACTGCATGAACTCGTAACTGGAATGAATCCAGTTTTCAAGAGATGAAGCACCTTCAAATAATACTCTCATACATAAAATACATCTTACAAGAAGCTAAAGAGACCCAGCTTCCCCAGCCTTTCCTCATAAGGCAGATGTCCCACTCCCTTCATCATCTCTGTGGCTCTGGGCTGGACTCTGTCCAGCAGCAATGTGTCCATTCCCCCCACCACAGCAGGATTCCTTAGATCCAGTTGCACAGGAACACACTCAGGTGGGTTTTAAACATTTTCAGAGGAGGAGACTCCACAGCCTCTCTGGGTAGCCAGTTCCAGTGAGCCATCACCCTCACCGTGAAGAAGTTCCTTCTTAGATTGTCATTGCCCCTTGTCATATCATTAGATGACAGTGAGCAGAGCCTGGCTCCATCCTCCTCATACCCACCCTTCGCATATTTATCAACATTCATGAGGTCACCTCTCAGTCTCCTTTCTCTAAGCTAAAGAGAGCCAGCTCCCTCTGCCTTTCCACATCAGGGAGAAGTTCCACTCCATCATCTTTGTGGCTCTGCACTGGACTCTCTCCAGCAGTTCTGTGTCTTTCTGGAAATGAGGGGCCCACAAATGGACACAATATTCCAGATCTCTCCAGGGCAGAGTAGAGGGGCAGGAGAGCCTCTCTCAATCTGCTAACCACCCCTCTTCTGATCCACCATTGGTCTTCTTGGTCACAAGTGCTCATTGCTGGCTCATGGTCATCCTGCTCTCCACCAGGTCCCCCAGGTTCCTTCCTCCTATGCTGCTCTCCAACAGGTCAGTCCCCACCCTATCCTGATACCTGAAGTTGTTCTTGCCCAGATGCAAGACTCTACACTTGCCCTTGTTTTCTCCTTCGTAGCCAAAGTTGGTGCTGTACCATTTCCCCAAACAGGGCTTGTATTCCCATTATTTTATTTGTTGTCATTAGTAAGCCACTTCTGTTTTGTATCATCCTGGCTCTATACAATATTCCAGCTACCCACAGCATGCCTCTTGTTACACTGAAGAAATCTTTCCCTAGAAAGATTTTTGTATAAGAACCCCCTACAGAGTTTTAATGCACCTTGATAAGTTCTATCTGGCTTTACAAAGGGAAAGTCATGCTTGACCAACCTGATAGCCTTTTACGAGGGCACAACCAGCTGGATGGATGATGGCAGAGCAGTGGATGTCATCTATCTTGACTTAAGTAAGGCTTTTGACACAGTGTCTCACAGCATCCTCGCAGACAAACTGAGGCAGTGTGG